>JAMKQA010001918.1:0-34319 GCA_024699735.1 Posidonia australis | reverse complement strand
GTCCCATCAGATACAGGCAGTACAAGTGTACTAAAGCGCAAAATGATTGCACAAATTGCATTGCTGTCCAGCACCCAGCAGAATATCAAATATCACAGTAGCTACAACAGTCAGTTATGCCCGGTTGCGGATATGCCCCAACTTCTTGTGAAAGCTGCAGCAGGACCAGCACACCAGCAATGAGGATATCACATACATCTTAGAACACTGGCTTCCATGCCGCAGAGCTAGCAGCAAGCATCACAGTTCTACCCTCCAGTTTGCAACCAATTTCCCTCCTGGGGGACAATCCAAGGATCATCGCATTAGTTTTTTTTCTAGGTTCTCGCTCCGGGCGAACGAGATCCTTCTATCTCTTCCTTGGATTTTCGCGTGCGCGAAATCCTCTTGTTGACCTCTTGACCATTTGGTCGAGGTCTTCCCTTGCCTTCCTTGAGTTTCGCGGATGCGAAATCCTCTTTTTGACCTATTGACCATTTGGTCGAGGTCTTCCCTTGCCTCCCTTGGATTTCGCGGGTGCGAAATCCTCTTGTTGATCTTGGAGAAATGAATAAATTAAGATAAGAACAAGTAGGATAACCATTACCATGGTTTGGGAATGACTCAAAAGAATTAGCAAGATGAATTGATATTTGGACTTGTAAGTCATTAAGGACTTAAGACCACCACGAGCCTCTATGTGGTTCTTCAGGGTAAGCTTATACCCTGAAAGTGTTTAATTAATGTTTCAACTAAGCTTGAAAGTTTTAAGTGATTTTCAAAGTTTATCATGAGAAGATAAGAGTACCTTTGAGAAGTGGCTTTTTCTAAAGAGTTTTCTAAAGATTCCTAAAGAGCATGAATGATTTTAAACAGTGGTTTCTAAAGAATTTTGATAAGAAATTATAAGGATTTTCATGGTGTTCCTTTGCATAGCATTTTATTGGTATTTTCAGAAATGGGTTTGGAGTATTTTCAAGAAAAGTTTTAAAATGAGTTTGGGAATGAAATGCATAAATTTGCAAAGAGTTTGAAAGAACAAGATTTAAAATAAGATTCCCTGTATTTAAGTAAAGATTTTCTAGAATGATTCTGGTTTAGAAAAGATCTTGAGAAAGTGTTATTTTCAGAAAAAGAATGGTTTTACAGAAATGATTTCTATAATAGAAAGATTTAGAAAAGAATTTTAGAAAACAAAATACATGTTTTAGAAAAGAAGATTTCAGATGTTTTGAGTTGGCCTTGGGTGAAAGAGACTGGGAGCCAAAAGAGCTAGCATTGGCTGGACAATATGCTCAGTTAGGCAGGTGGTGTTAAGCAGGCTAGGTGAGATAACTCAAGAGCTCGCATAACGCCAGGGAGGATAACCCAAGAGCTCGTGATGGGAAAGGCAAAGTCACCAATGCTTGCAACACCATGATAGATTAGAGGGACGTCGTGAGAAAACGTATCCCCGTGCAATGAGAATAGAAAAGAGAAAAGAAATAGTGAGGCCCATTGGCCGAGACGGTGGTATGCCCTGCACGGGGACTTTCATCATGGCAGTGTAGGAGATTGAGGTTGGTACCTCTTTCTCTGTTTGTGGCCAAGTCATCCCTGATCAAGATGACACTAGAAAAGAGATTTTAGAAAGTTTTGAGAAAAAGATAATTTTGAGCTAGAATCGAGTTGTGTTAGCTTCTGAGTTTTAGCCAGATTCTAGTTGAGTTTAGTCTAGTGTTTTAGGACTAGTTCCAGCCAGTGGTTTGTTTTTAGCTAGTTCTTGAGACAAAGATTGGACTAGAACCTAGTCCTAGGAATTATTTTCAGAAATGCATTAGAATAAAGCTTGGGTTTCAGAAAAGAATAAAAATGTTTTAAAAGTCATGATTTAAAGGGATCTTCTTCGAATAGACTTTTCCAAAGTTTTGGTTCCAATGGAAACCCAGATTAAAGACTTATGAGAAGGAATTTCAGAAAAGGTTTTAGAGTTTGTGTTGGGTTGGACCTCAGATTGGCATAGAGTAGCCATTCTAAGTGTGCCACAGAGTTTTAAAAGATACTTGAGTTTTTGAAAGAAAAGTGTTTTAGAAAAGCATATGATTTTCAAAGAAAAGACAAATATGAATAGATTTACATGCCTAATTGAGGTGTTTTGGTGTACTGTTTAAAAAGAGTTTTATAAGAAAAGTATTTCAATAAAGCATAAGTTTTCAAAGAAAAGAAAGATCCTTGGTATAAGCACGAGATTTTAAAGTAAAAGAAAATGGCTTTGAGAGTCAAGACTATGATTTAGAAAAGCAAAGAATAGTTTTCAAAGATATGATTTCAGTGTAGTGTTGCTTGTAGGGCAAAAAAGTATTGCCCAAGATTGTATATAGCATCTGGGAGAGATGCTAGAGTAATTTGAGTTTTAGTAGGGTATATGTTGGGTGACCTTTCAGTGGTCACTCATGTGTGTTTTGTTGGTATTTTTCTCAGGTGCAGGATAGGAGTAGAAGTTCGGTAGTGCACATGGAGGTGGAGCTAGTTGACCACACATCAAAAATTTTGGGTAAGTATTTAGCTTAATGTAATTCAATTAATTGTATTTTAATTAAGTTGGTTAATGTTAGATTTAGTTTTAGATATGATGTAAGTGATTATTGTAAGTAAATAAAAAAAAATTTGTAGCTAGATTTTGGGTAACAGCTCGGAGTCAGGTCATTACAGTAGCACGTCGTTAAGTACGAACTATCAATTATTGAAAGGACTTGGAAGAGTTGATATTTAAAAGCTAAAATTAGTCTATTAGGATGTAATCAAATTAATTGAACCTAGGAGTTCGAATCCATTTATGTGAAGTTGAGAATGCATGATTAAATATTCTTTCTCTTGTTTTAGATCTCAATATTTGATTTAATGATTTTTACCCTAATAAGTATGTACTATATGCAATGTACCATAGAATATCAAGTAAGGAATAAAAATACATAGAGACCAATAAATCAAATGATCTATGATAGATCCAAGATTATATACATAACCCCCATTTTATTCTTCCCTAAGCATAGGCTAAAAAGATTACTTCAATATTAGCCTATCAAAATTTATCAAATGATGAGTGATCTATGTAATATACATCCAGTTTACATAATCATAGTAACAGTGCACAAGAAAAGGAACAAAACTTAATCATAACATCTCAATTCACATAAACTACATCTCAACCCTAGAATTAAAAACTTAGTTACTCATAAAGATGACCGGAAATAAAAACTTAACTAAAGAAAATGAAATAGGGGACATAATTAAAGAAAAATAAAATATTATTGATAGAACTAGATATTACAATTAGAAAAATATTTGAGATTCTTCCACAATAACAAAGGAAAAGTCTAAGTCTAGAAGATGGAAGATGATTTCCTCAATCAATACAAGGAGTTCTTTTATAGACTTACAAAGACTTCCTTACATCAAAGACAAATCTAAGTATAAAATTTCAATTTCAATTTTAAATACAAGATATTTACAACTGAGAATTATAACCACCAAAGATTGAGTCAATGATATCATGTTCCAACATCTGTGAGGCATCGAATGTGCATTTAGGCACCTGGGAGGTGTCCATGTCAACCGAGATTTGATCTAATTTAGCCCACCGATTAAAAGATATTTCTTCTAGTATTAATGTATGTGAAAAACGAGAATTTGACTTCCCAACGTAACTTCAACATTTTTCATGTAAAATTCTTTTCTTTTCTAGCACATTTTTCTTTTTCCCTCCTTTTTTCTAAATTCTCAATCCCTAAATTCCTTTAAAATTTACATAAAACACCTCAACTAGCATTATTTATATACATTAATTAATAAATACAAGAAATAAAATATATATGAATTATGAGTTAATCACCTATCGAGTTAAAACACAGAGCATTCTGAGCCATTAAACAACTGAACCTGGATTTAGAATTAGTTGAACAAAAAAGGAAATTGCAAATAGCTGAAATTGAAGAATTAAGAAATGAGGCCTTTGAAAATTCAAATATTTGCAAGGAGAAAACTAAATTTTTTCACAATAAAAGAATTCTCAAAAAATCATTTTTGCTGAATCAAAAAGTTCTCCTTTACAATTTTAGGCTTCACCTATTTCTAGGGAAATTAAGATCTAGATGGACTAGACCTTATTTGGTCAAAGTGGTCTACCCTCATGTAGCTATGGAAATTAAAAATCCAAAGAATGGGGAAGTTTTCAAAATCAATAGTCAACATCTCAAACTATTTTTGGAATTACCCACGAAAAAAGAAAGTGAGAACATGATTCTCCATGATCCTCAACATATTGGATAAGTTGTGAAGACATGTTATAAAAATGAATAAATTGTACATAACTTTTTCTCCTCCTAGCAATAGGACTTCATCCCTAATCAGGTATCATTCTCCTAACTTTATTTGAATTCATTGATCATATCATATTATTTTATACATAGAGAACAATGCATTGTTTAAGTATGAGGGGAGTCTTCTCTTTGTCTTTTTTATTTTCTATATTGCCAAAAAAAAATACAAACAAAAAAAATAATTGGGAATTATCCATAATAATTTAGCCAGTTAGAGGTGGATAAGTGACTCTAAGTTGGAGTTCAAAGATAAAGTCGATAGAATAGAATCTCTTAAACTCTAGCGTGGCGACAAAATCGAAAAAATAGCATCATCTGGATTATCCTTGAACACATGTATACCTTATCTTGCATCTACACTTTAGTCCTTGACTATGGGAAATAAAGGAAAACCTGAAACACCTAAGCATATAAAAAAATGCTGAAAATCTAACAATCACTAAGTAACTAAGTAACCATGCCTCAGGAAGCATTGGATATTCATGTAAAAACGTGGTGGAAAAAAGCATAGAAAAATGGAAAAATCTTGTCTTTATGACCTTGGTTACTTAAGTAATTAAGTTCTTAGGAGTGTCTCAACACCTGGTGTCCTAAAGTTGTCTGGTATATAAATCACTAACCTAAAGCTCGCTACATAGGTATCCAAGAAAAAGCCTAAGAAAACATGAATAAAGTTCTCTTATTGACTTTAAATGAGATGTAGACGTGCTAAGGTTGGACTTGAAAATCCTTGTTAAGGATTATTTTCACAAACACAATGTACATGTGAGTCAAATTTAAAGAAGGATGGTGTAAAAGATTGGATAGAGTCCCCATGTCACGTGAAGGAGAAAGAGAAAGAGATCTTGACTTAAGGTGGAGCTAAAGAGTAAAAACTTAAGGTATCTTAGAAGTTTTCTAATTGATTAAAAGATTATGGTAATGGTAATGTAAATATTATTATTATTATTATTATTATTCCATTTCTCTTATTTCTTATCCCCTTTCTTATGAGATTTTGTGAGTAGATCTACTACAGACCCTCACAAGACATCACTAGTCTAATAGAGTAACCTAGGGGTTTAAAGACTTATTACACGTATTAAGTGCAACCACAATTCTTACGAAAGTGAGTTAGGATTTCACTATTTTTCTTAAAGATAAGTTAGGTTTAAGTTTTATTCAAGGACAGCAGAAATAGGCATAAGGGTATTTGGTTAAGCATAAATTTAAGCATATTTAATCCCTCATATTTATTTATTGTTGTATATAAATATTACTTCTCGAGGTATTTTTTGTGTAATTTTGTAATAGCTTAGGTTTGTAAAAAATGAAGGGAAAATGCACAAAATGGAATTACTTTTGGAAGAATAAATTAAGATTTCTAAAAGATTTACGAGGATTGCAAATTAAAATCTTCGAATACTATTTCCTGCTACATGATCGGATCAAGATATGGTGGACAACTAAGATGGAATCAAAAATTTGGAAAGATCGGCACCAATGCTCCAAGTTTTTTGAAATCTTTTTCTTCCTTATTTGTTTCCAAATCTAAGAAATTGTAATTGTGTAGAAATATTCAACTTTCTTATTTGTTTTCAATTTTAAGAAATTGTAATTACGTAACAGATTTGTTTTTATAGCAAAACTATTCGGTATGTGAAGTCTAATTATGTTAAACCCTAGGCCTATGTAGCAGTTTTTTTTAAGGCTATATATGTAATTTCTTGTACTCTGATGTCCTAGATCTCTTCTATATAAAAGGAGACAGTCTTCTTTAACATGTATCTTTAAGAAAAAAGAAAAATAAGAATCCTAATGTGGCCGTAGACGAAGGTAACTTGTCGAACCACGTAAATTCCTGATTTGCTGAGTATGCTTGTTTTTTTTCTTCCTTATTTGTCCTCTAGATTATGTAGGGAGATCTTTTCAACACCAAACACATCACTCTTGAGTTTTTAAATACTCATGTACTGTGATGGAGGAAAAGAGGTCGGGTGGTGCACTTGAGTTAAGACTTCTTCTTCTTCTCTTGCATATGTTGAGGACTCCCAATTGTTGTAACTTCTAGATTTATTAATAAAAATTTATTTTCCTCTCAATTATGTCTTGTACTTTTCGTTCTTCATTTTTTATTTTGGTGTTTTTCGTTTTCATGCTTAGCTAAGTCATTAAGTTCTAAGATAGAGATGAAGTTCATATGAATTGGGATGTATGATCATGTCTTTCTCTTTCTCTTTGTGCATAATGTTATGATTATGTGGGTCAAATGTATATTGCATAAATTACTCATAAAATCTATAAATTTGGATAGACTAATAATAATTTCATCTTTTTAGTCTATCTTTAAAGAAAATTTATTTGGGAGTTGTGTGTATAATCGCGATTCCATTGTATAACATTTGATTTAATTTAGTTTGTGTGTTTTTATTTTTTAACTTGATATTCCATGATGTATTGCATATAATTTATACTTGTTAGGATAAAATCCATTAAATCAAATTATTTAGATCAAAGAGAGGAGGAGAATAGATATGATCATACATTCTCAACTTCATGTAAATGAATTCAATATCTTAGGTTTTAATTAATTTGATTTCTCTTCAAAGTTTGAGTAGCTATCAATTCATTTCTTTTGATAACATCAAATTCTCCTCTCAATCCTTTAATAGTTGATAATTAGTTTTTGTTTTTGAACTCTATTCTCTATGGCTCGACTCGTATTTGTTAATGTATTATATTGAACGTCGTGTACTTGTGGTAATTAAAATTTATACATCAGTAGAGGTTTATATACTTTGGTAAGAAAAGAAATGAATTTCCTTTGAAATTATTTCTAGTTAAGTACAAATACTATTATTTTAGATGGTCAATAAAAAATGAGATTCCTATCAAATCATTTCTTATGCTTTCTAAATGTACAAATTCCTTCTAAAAATACATTTGATTATGCACAATATCTAAAGTTCTAACATTGATCGTATGATAGGTGCTAAAATGTGGAGATATGGTCTAATTAAAGATTATCTTTTGATATTGACACTTCACAAAGTCCATGATGATTTGATATACAAGCTCATCTTTAAGTATGTGACAGTTCTCTTTTCTAATTGTATCTTGAACAAAAAGAAAAGAAAAACCCTAGTGTGATCATAATCATAGGCATCTCACTGAATCGTGTAAATTCCATGTCTTCTATGATTTTTCTCTATTCTTCTTTCTTCTCTCTCTCACTCTTACAGGATCCAAATTCCTCGTATAGAAGGTTTCCACCAATTATCTTCAAAAAATAATGTCAACTTAATTTCAAGTTGCTTTTGTGAAGAAAAATATTATTGTTGCATGAAACTATATGACATGGAGACATTTGTTTTTCTAAAAATTTGGGACAAGTTGATACTAGATGTAATCATGATTGATGGTTAATATTTGTTTCATATAGTAAATATCTACTTGTGGACTGAAACAAAAAATTTAAAGGATTTTTTTCCAAATATTCTTGTTAAGATTGATAATACTTTCAATGCCCACATTATTCTGATAATTGCCTCCATGTCCTCAAAAGCCTAAAAGTTTCCCTCAACGCTCCTCACTGCCTAGTAGATCGTAGCATGCTTCTTTACAAACATAGTCTAAGACAATATCATTTTACTCTTTTGCAAATAATATAAAACTCTAATATAGTTGCACTTTTAATTACATTTTCTTCTTTCATCTTCTCCTCTTCTCTCCTACAACTATAAATCATCATTTAATTATTAACTATATTAAATAAATTTAAAAAACTAAAACATAATGACACTACAAAATAAAAAAATAATGTACAAGTAATATTAACATTTAATTATTGTACATACTAAAAATTAAAAAAGAAAATTTTAACCTTGGTCAAATACAATAATTAAAAGTCTAAAATAATTCAAACATGCATGCTAAATTAAGAATTATTCAAAAAAATTGTACTTATTAAGCATATTAAAAAATAATAATAATAAAATGACTAACCATAGCCACACTAAAAACAAGTCATACTAAATTTCAATGTTTAATAGTACTAAAAAAAAAAGTAGCTAAAAATAATCACAATCTATAAGTGAAAGCCCACACCAATTCAAGTATACGTACTAAACTAAGACTATTTTAGTATAGTATTAAACCTAAAGTATACCTAGAATTTAGGCTAACAAATAGTATGATAATAAAACTAGTAATAACCGAAATTAAATCCAAAATAATTAATTCTTATAATACGATAAATGGTAAAATATAGCATTAGAAAAGAAAAGATCCAATTTTAAGAACAAATATTAGTGAACCCTCTATAAACTGATGTAAATTACATGAAAATGAAATTAAACAATAAAATTACTTCAATATGGGCTAAAATATAGTTTATAATAAATTACTATTGCTAATTCCATGAAAATAACCATGAATAACTAAATTAAACCTAACATTCCTTAATTTGGGGTCATATTACTAAATATTTTAGTAATTGTACTCAATGTTTAAATGTTATTATTGCTTGTGCATAATTAATAGTTTTTGTGTGATTATTCTTAATAATTTCTATTAAATGTTTTAGTACATTTATTCACTAAATGATGTGATTTCTAATTGTAGGAAAAAAAAATGAGGAGTAGATGAAAAAGAGAAAATGTAATTGAAAGTAAGACTTTAGAAGATGTTTAAACGATTCGTAGGAGGCAATTGTCAGGTTCTTTATGAGTATTGAGGCAATTGTCAAACTTGGCAGGATCTTGAGAGGATTGTCAAACTTAGTAGGATTATTTGAGGGGAAAAAGCATAATTTTAAATTGTAGTTAGGTTCAAGTACAGGTGTCATCGAAAAGCTTCTTGAACCAAAGTCTTTTACCTAAAAACTTTATCATTCCATAGATTGTGATAGGCTCACAGGCACAAGAAAATTGATGAAAAGTTAATAATCCATGTTGCTTTCCGCCTTTCCCCTACAACTCATGGAGGAATCGATGAAGATATTGAAAGCATCCAATTGGCATGTAGCTGACGCCGACAAGTTTGGGTCCATTCTGAAACATTTTAATTTCTTGGGCAATATGAACATTTGGGGAAACCACCGGCAGTGGATGATAGCTATGATTATTATTCAGGACAATTTTTTACATGAGGTCCAACTCCATTTATCCTAAACAGGGTTTATGTATATTTTCAGGAAACAATGTTGAATTTCACTTACAAATTTACTAAAACGATTATAATTGAAACCGACAGATTTATTTTTATTAATTTATTATGAATTATTTTTCGGTAATTTATCGACTAGTTATAACGATAATTTATTGAAAATATACACGGACCTCAATTTAACTGAAACAAAATTAGACATCATATGATGATTGTCCTATTATTGGCTGTATGCAGTTGGCCAAGATTTATAGTCAGGAGTACTTAAGGGATAACCATACCAGTACAGAGCAAATCTAGCAACATAAATTTTAGCAAGGAGCTAGAATTTTTCACATGAGTCATATCTTCCACTCTCAGCAAAATGTATCTAACAAAACTTCCCTTGATCCAATTGTCAAGATAAAATAAAATATTTACCAGATATTCCAAAGATTTAATAAAATCAAATATACAATTGACCCAAATTCAGGTGCTGTGTGAACACTGAGTTCGTTCTCAAAAAGTTCATGGTTGTCTCCATAATAAATAGAGTTTGTTTATGTTGTATATAATTTAAGGCAAGCCTGTCTAACTTATGTTATTCTATAAAAAAATCAGATTATATATATATCCTTCAGCCACCACCATCTCCATCCCACACCTCCTCAAAGCCTTAGCGGTCTTTTCTTTTCTTTTTGTAGAAGGACACGTGTGTAGAGAGAAGAGTTTTGAGCAGGTATATCTTCAATCTCAATGCAATGATAGCAAGTCCATGAACTTCACTTCGTGCTCTATGCAGTTGTTCTAAAACACCACTTGGACTGGATGGAGTCCCGGAGACATGATCGAATGAGATCGTGATACATACAAATAGATTAATACAGATGTAGATGGTACCAGTGCCTTCGTCCTCGAGATACCATGGAGTATATAGTAAGGGAATAACATGGTGCAGAGTTTGGATGTCTTCTACTGACAATAGTGGATGATAGGGATGTCTACAACGTCTTACTAACTTTAGAAGAAAAATACAAGCATCTAGAGAATGTAGTATAAGGAAAGATGGAGGTGACAGATACTAGTACCATCCACCTATTCATTCCATTAATTTAAAAGTGAAGATAATTTGGAAAAGTCACGCAGAAAAGATCCGCTAATTGGTCAACATACATATGGTCGTCTCTACATGTCTAACACGCCATACTCCTCTACGAATGTAGTTGATGTATTCATCTGGAAGGGTTTTAGTGAAGCTTCATTGGTAAAATCACTCCTCTCCGATATGTCTCTATCAAACCCACACGCATCCAGAGCATTAATCAAATTTGCGTCATATGAATAGACCAACTGCCGTAGTGGAGTTGGCCAAGTATGACATTTTTTTAATCCAATTCCCTAGGTTTGAATCCTATGATACTCAAATTTGCGTTCTTATGCCCATTTACGTATGGTTTGTCAAATCCAATCTTAATAAGTGTAATCCTTTTTAACTTGTCTAGATTTATGTATTGAGCACCTCCGATATTCTAAACCCGGTTCCTCCCGTGTTACTGGACTACGAGCATAATAATATCTACGGTGCTTTTGATTATTAGTGCCTATTGATATAGACTTAATTGTCATCAGCTTTACAAAAAATATATATTAAGCTTTTCTATATTAAAATTTGAAATCCATTAAAACTTGTTTCATATAACCAATCTTGACACGTCGTTATATCTTAAAAAAAATAAAATGGAAATAGTAATTTTTATTCTTAGAAAGAGATAAAGTTAATTTTTATTATTTACAATATATTTTTTTAAAATCAACAGATACAAACCTTTTTTTTTTGTTAATGGTTGAGATAATAAGAGGTGAATGTCTTAGAATTTGAATTTAAGACCTATGACGAGTTTAAAATTCTCTCAACCACTGTAACAATGAATCATTGCCATAGATACAAATTTTTTCACCTTGAAATCCGTAACATTTAAACTTAAGAAGATAGTGTGCGTACCATCTCTTTTAATCAAGTGCACCATAACATGGATATCATGCTAAAGACATACCACAGTATCAAGGCAGTAGGAGTAAAGCCAATTCAAATCTCCCCTACGGTCCGATTTATTGGCTATGTCAACACTTAATTTAAGATACATAGTTCTGTCAAATACTACGAATCTGATGCGACTTGTTGATTCATTCTAGCCTTTCGTTGCAATTAGTTGTAAACCCAAAAGTCCAACACCGTAAAGTTGGGGACAAGTCTATCTATTTGAAGGAGTGACCCCACATTGTCAGAACATGTAATCAAGTTGGCTTCTAAAAGTTGTCCTGGAGTCCCAGAGAGATGAGATCACGAGAAGATATCATAAATTTCCTTCAAGTGGTCCTTCAAAGAATCACTCACTTTCTTAACCACCAACACTAATTTGGCTCAAAAAGAGGGACCATAATATTTATACAGACACATGAACTAATCTAGTCAAATTGATAGATTAGCATAAGATGATTCTTTAGTGCATATCTTGAAAATTTCTTTGAAAGTTATTAAAGACCTTTTTGTACACAAAATTTGATTAGAATTGAGATCATAAAGTCAAAGAGAATCGGAAGGAATTAAGCTTCTTTAGTAAGCAAGGAAATTTGATTTTCCGTTTAACTCATTTGTTGCTATTTGTGCATGTTATGGAAACATTGAGAAAGTAAAATTCGAGTATGGTGACATTAGATGGAGATCATATATATATATTTGTAAATAAATATTTTCATGCACCATTATTTGATAATAAAGTTTATTAAAAGTATTATAAGTTTTAAATATATAAATTAAAAATTACAAAACATCATTATTTGATAATAAATAAATAAATTATAGTATTATCATAAACATTATTTGATAACAAAGTTCGATGAAAATGTTATAATATAGGATTATTTGATAATAAATATTACTAAAATCATTATATATTATTAAATAAATAAAATAAATATTATAATAAACGATTACTTAACCATAGGATAATAAATAAAATACAATATTAACATTACTTGAAAATAAAGTTTACTAAAATAATTATTATATTATTAAATAATAATATTATTATTATCAAACTCTATTAATTGATAACAAGATTTACTAAAATAATTATACCTTTTTAAATAAATAAAATAAATATTATAATATTTTATTATATAATAAGAAAGTTCATTAAAATCTTTATATATCTTAAATAAAATATTATCATAAATCAATGTTTGATAATAAAGTCTATTATAATCATTATATGTTCTTAAATAAATTAATAAAATATTTTCATACATCAATATTTGATAATAAATATATTTTTTAAAAATAAATATAAAATAATATGATATGATATATAATTATTAGACAATAAAATATCTTAAATAATTATGTATCAAACAAATATTATGTGAACTTCATTCATTATAAGAAAGAACTCAATGAAATTAAGAATATCAACACTTTGATTAAGGAGGTGAATTACAGTGAAATCTCAAGGAAATGGGAAGAAAATGAATTTTATGATGTTTACATGTACTTGGAAAAGTTGTGGAATTGAGTTTCTTGTCAAATCACTTCTTATATTATGTACAAACACCTTGATTTGGATGATCAACAGAAAATTTAATCCATCTAAGGTAGCATTTGGTAATACTTATAGAAAAACAGATTATTCTCATAAACAGCATTTTTGAAAAAAACTAGTCTACACAACTTTTTATAATCAATGTATTTAAAAGTTTTTATACACAAACAAAAAAGTTGACGTATTGAAATAATCTTGTGTAAAAAAAACTATTTGGATCAACTTTTCAAGAATAAATGCTTGTTTTCATAAACTGGTTCTAATAATCATTACTAAACGGACTCTAAATCAATTTTAGTACTTTTTAGGTACACAAACTCCTCCTAAGTAATAAAATAAAGAGTAAGTCATGTCTTAGATCCCTAAGAGATAATAGCACCATTGGAGGTGTCAAAGACTCACTCTCACTCTCACCCTCGACCTTCGACTCATTGTCGGTTGATAGCTCAACCTCGCTGCATTAGCCAGCAATAATTTGCCATTAGCTGAAGATCACTCTCAAATGCTCTTGTGGTCGCTTCTGTTCAAGATCTTCTTCTTTTATGGATTCTATTGTGGAAGTTTTGATGGATAAATCTTTACAGGAAAGTCTTCATTGGCTTCAATTTGTTAACGTCAGATATGGATGGAGGAAGAGATTTTTTTTTTCTCTCAGTCACCAATGAGGCCGATTGAGTTCTCCTTCTTTTCTGGCTTTCCCCCTCCTTCTCTTACAGTCTCCTTCTACTTTGCATGAAGTTTCTAGCTCAAATCTATACTTTACTGGAAATAAGGTGCTCTCTTCTCTCTTTAAGCACCTTAATAATAGTAGATCTGACTTCCAAACGTCTAATAGGGCAAGCTCTCTTTCTCCATTGTAGATCTTTCCCCTATGCAAGCAATGAATTCATTGGATCTAAGGGGGCTTCCTCATGATCTTTCTCTGATGATGCTTAAGAATACCGATAAATCAGAAATAGATAAGTCTCTAGATCTGGTTAAATCTAACCCCCATCTATTGTATAGGGAGTAGGTCACTTCTGAGGGGGTTTACAATCTCAGAAATCGACACCTAATTGTTCCTCGACCTATATTTCTTAGTTGCCAGACAATCTAGTTAGGTCGTTGTCTTCTCTGGCGAGCCCTTCTTTTTCTGCCCACCATAATAGGGGCCATGAGTCATTAACTTCCTACATGATGGTTGAGAAGCTAATTGCATTGGATTTGTCTACGTCGATGATACTAAACCCTAGTATTAATTCCAATAATAATGCTACTATTGAGGTAAATGGCCATTTATTACCTCCTAATTATTCTTTCAATAGTTTTCTAAAGAATAAAATTACTAATTGTTGGGATGATATCCCATTATTGGAGCGGACCAGTGAATTGATAGGGCATGTATCTCGAAGAGATACTGAAGATTTGAATTCTGACGTCTCGAATTCCCAACTGGTAATCAACAACTGTATTAATACTTTTAATACATGTTTTCTTAATGAGCAAACAAGATTAAATTTGCCTCATGCCCATGTAATTCTGTCGTAGATATGGCTCTGACATGTGTCAGTCAACGAATGACTTCTCCCACCCATTTTCCATAGACTTTGCCAGCACGCCACTCAAATTTAATGATCAAGTGCACTACTGGCACTAGGGTATTTAATTCAAAGATATGTTCTGACACTATTCCTGATCCTCAATCAAATAACTTTGATTTTGATTCTAAGCAAGGCTAGATTTTAGCCTTTGGCTCTTGTTTCCTTTCATTGGCCTCTCCCCCACCTCTTGCAAAAACCAATAGGGTTCCCACCAACCCCTCTTCATCTCTCATTTCGAAACCCTCTGGATTTACTAAAGTCTCTGGTGGGTGGTAGGAACGTTGTGCAAAGGAAGCAACCTCTCTCTCTGTTACATTTGTTCAATGCTCGGGAAGGTAGGTACTTTAAATGTGGCCTTTTGGGGCATTATAAACATCATTGTAGATAATGTAGTTTTTGTTTTATATGTAGTTCACCTAACCACTCAGTTGCTATTTGTAAAATCTTCTCCCATAACTTTATGAGACAGGATCCTCTTATTGACAAAGCCCATCCTCACAAGTTGGTGTTAATGCCTAGTCAATCTCCTTAGTATCCGATTGCCATCCCACCATCGAATGAAACTTACGATCAGTTAGAGTTCCTATCTACTTGTGTTGTAGTGACTACCCAATTATCTAAGGAGGACCTGTTGGCTCACTTTACTTGTCTCTGGACTCATCCCTTAGATTTGGAAATCTTTGATGTTTCCCTTGGTAGATATATAGTCAAATTCCCTTCCCAGGAACTTAGAGAAGAAGCATTAAACCTTCCTAGCATGATTGTGTCTAATACACTTGTATCCTTCTCTCCTTGGTCAGTTCACGCTAGTTATGTTCATACTCTTAGAGACAAAGGCTTCTGGATCCTCTTGGAAGGTATTCCTCACCTTCATTGGAGTGTCAATTTATTCCATCGTCTGACTATGAAATTTGTTGAGTTGTTGGAAGTTGACTTTGGCAATGACCAAACTCAATTTCAAGGGTTTGCCAAGGTCAAAATCCATCATCACCTGGGGAAAGATCTTCCTAATCTGTGTCACTTCTCTTTTGCTAGAAATGTCTATTCTATTTGCTTCAATAGAATCTGGGACATATGTTCTCCTTCTAGTTCTTCTTGGGGGCTTGGCCCTTTTGTGATGGGCTCCTACTCTTATAGAGACTTGAGAAAGCCATTTGGCAAACTATTTAGAGGTTATAATGGTATAAGGGGTGGCCGAGGCGATTGGGGACAAAATTTAGGGTATAAATGGACTAGGTTTTCCTCGAGGTCTGTTAAGGGTGGGCAAGCTTCTGGAGGGCATAATCTGACACGTCCTCAAAAGAGATCCTTTCCCTATCCTTTTGTTGAATCCGATCCACTACCTTAACCATGGCCTGAAGCTCCTAAGGGCTTTTCTCCCACTGATCGAAATTGACCATGGCCAAAGGCTTTTGTTAATGCACGTCCTTCTCTCTCAGGTAAGGACATCACTCTATCTAGATCGGTTGTAACACCGAATTCACTGTTTGTGTCCAATCTTGTTAGTGTCGTCCACACTAGTTCTGATCACGATGATGTTACAAGTACTTGTCTCTTTCAAGTAGAGTTGCAACCTAGTGTTGCTCAAGAGACAAAACCCTCTGTTAAAGTTGTTGGGGTCTAAGAGTCAAATTATTGGAGATCTAAAAAAACTCAAAGGTAAGCACTTCTTGTGGCTCTGGAGGAATTGGAAAATGATGAATCTAAAAATGAAACAGGTACCTGTGCTCCTACTCTATCTCCACACACAATTGTCCCGACCCCTACTACAAGTAATTTAAATTTGGCACCTTCTACTTTATCTCTGCTTGAAATTAGAGATCTTGCCTCTAATACTGCCTTACCTTCGCCATCCCCCTTAAATTCCTCCACTCCTTTGGATGCTTCTTTTGGCAAGGAAAATTTTTCTAATGATATTTTGTTATGGGACTCTTATGAAGATTTTGCAAGCTTTTGTTCTAAGAGTGGCAATTTTTTTAATGATATTTCTGAGACTAAACTATTTCTATATAATGTAAGAGTGCAACATCATTTGCCTAAAATTAATCTAGAACACAATAACGCTTGTGTGGAGCATTTACATGCTCTGCGTTTTTAAATTCCTTGTTCCCATGATTATCCTTGTTTGGAATATTAGGAGATTAGAAAGTAGTAAAAAGTACAGGGAGTTTAGAAATATAGTACATAGATGCAAATGTGATTTCCTTATTGTTTATGAAACAAAAGTTGATTTCTTCCCTCCTGCACTACGTAGATCAATTGGGGGTGATAGGTTAAGTGGTTGAGATTTCCTTCCTTCTCAAGGCAATGCTGGGGGTATTTTAATGGGAGGGGATGCCTCTCTAGCCTCTAAAATGAATGTGCATATGAGATCCTTTTCACTTTCTATTCAATTTCAGAATCTCTCTGACTCATTTAATTAGTGGCTTACTGAAGCTTATGGATCATGCACTCCTACTCTAAAATTGCAATTTTTAGACAAGCTCAATGCCTTATATGGTCTAGTGGGTGAAAATTGGATAATTAGTGGAGATTTCAATATCATTAGATTCTCCTATTATCGATTTAACAGATCTACATATTCCCCACTTATGACTTACTTTAATAATTTCATTGTTGCTTCCAACCTTATACACTTTTCTCCTTCCAATTGTTCCTTCACCTAGTCAAATTTTCAGGAGGAGACTATTATGGTCAAGTTTGATTGCTTCTTGGTCTCCCTTTGATGGGAATCACATTTTCCTAAATCCAATTGCACTGGAAAAGCTAGATTGATCTATGATCATATTCCCATATATCTTGACACTAAACCTCAAGGGTGAGGACCTTTCCCTTGCATGTTTTATTGGTCTTGGCTACTTTTTGATGGGTTTGAGAGTATGGTTCAGGCTACTTGAGTAGATTTCTTGTATAGTGCTGATCTTATTAAAAAAGTTTCTTACAAACTTCAAGCTATAAAGGATGCTATTAAAAATTAACTTCTTTCTCATAGAAATGATTATAATGCTAGATTAGAAGAAATTGAAAATGACATTCAAAGATTGGATGTTCAAGCTGAATCCTTACCTCTATCTATGGATGAATGGTTGCATAAGCAATCCTTGAGAAGAAAACATTTCAATATTGTAACATCTCGAATTTTAGGCAACAATTTAAGTTAGAAATTTAATTTGAGATTTCTTAGTTGTTGGACGCTTGGAGTGAGGCATTTAATATAAAATGCTGCTTTACAGGCGTACAACACCAGAAATATTAAATTTTGACTTTTGTTATGTTGAACACTGAAGAGTGGGGCATTTAATGTAAAATGTCAGATATGGATCGTTCAACACTTGCATAAGATTTCTATACCTAAGATGTTGGATGCCTAAATCCATGCATTTAACGTTGAACGCATGTCAGGCAGGCATACAACATTCTGAAGATGCATGCAAACGTCAAGCTGCCTATGTATAGGTGCATGGGGGGTACATATCTCAGAAGTTCTCCTCTCTTCTCCTCCCTCGTCTCAAGGAAGCTAAGGGGGTACCTGGGGAGGGATCTGGGTGCCCTGGATGGAAAAAGAGAGAGAGAGATGAAGATGAGAGGAAGAAGAGAAGAAAAGGAGAGATGGGTTCCTTGGTGTGGAGGTGGTTGTGGCCTAGTGGTTGAGCTCCGGTGACCTCCAACCATCCCTGACATCGAGCATGGGTTGAGGAAGGATGATCGGAACAAAGGGAAGAAACTCTAGATTGTGAGAGAAGCATCTTGCATGAGTTGGGTCTCAAAAGGTACACACCTCTTAAGTTAAAGTTTTTGCAGTGTTTGAGGTTTAGTTTTGAAGATAGAGTGTATGCCTGATGTTCCCTCCACCCCTGTGTTATGGTTGTTTGGTTTTGAAGGGATTATGCATGGTTTAGGGAGAGTTTCCAGTGCAAGGGAGCTTTCAATGTGTTGAACGCCAACTCTGGGGCATTCAACGTTAGACGTCCAGGAAGGGGTGTTCAACACCATTGCCCTGCTTCTCCTTAGTTTTGAAAATTTTAATTGATTAATGGTAGATACTATGAATACATGCTGTAACTTATATGTTGTAATATTGCTGGAAATTCCTTAGTGGTTTTGGAATAATTGAGAAATACTAGATTTGATAGATTTTAGTGTAGTATTGGATGACAGAGTATTAAACGCTTGGGATACCAGCATTTAACATTGAACGCCCAGTCTCCAACGTTCTACACCTCTGCACTGAGTTTTCATGTGTTTTCTTGCCATGACAGCATTAGTGGATTTTCAGTTGGTTTCTGATGCATGTAGAAGTTGTTACATGTGGCCTACACTTGTAGTTGGTTTTCTAGCAAGTTGATATAGATGGACACTAGAAATAATTGATTAGGGTGCAATAGGGGTGGTTAAAGTGTTAAACGCCTAGGATACTAGCATTTAACGTTGAACGCCAGACAAGTTACTTCTAAGTTATTTTTTCTTTTATAACCTCTATGTCTTAAATGGAATCTTGTTAATTCTTTTTAGGCCAATCCTAAAGCCATTCTAATGATTCTCCTACTTGTTCTTGTGTCCATTTTAATTATTTTTCCAGGATCAATACTTATATACACCCATTTATATATATGTACTAATAGAGCATGCCAAAATAATGAGAATAGCAACTCAGAATCAGGCTGTGAAATTAATGTTGAGTGTTTCAAGATTTGATTAGTACATATATATAAATGGGTGTATATAAGTATTGATCCTGGAAAAATAATTAAAATGGACACAAGAACAAGTAGGAGCATCATTAGAATGGCTTTAGGATTGGCCTAAAAAGAATTAACAAGATTCCATTTAAGACATAGAGGTTATAAAAGACAAAATAACTTAGAAGTAATAAGTCTCCTCCCTAATAGTCTAGAAAGAATAGTAGAGATCATGATGTATTCTCTGAGCCTAGAATCAGTTAGTTTTGTTGAGGTGTAGTGAAAGGATCATTCAGTGGCACTACCTAGTTCTGTTGAGCACTGATCTGGCTATGCTCCCAAGAGACACAAGCCAATAGGTGTCCTCCACCTTGGCACTAAAACAGGGAGTTCTGTTTAAGTTTGATTGGGCTTACAATCTTGAAAACCTAGCAGGACTCCAAGACTGTTGCTTTGGTTTTAGTGTGCCGGAGAGGGGTTTGCTCAAGGCCCTGAGTCTGGCTAGTGGTGGTGTAGGACAGTCAGTTGTTTTTCAGAAAAACGACTGGTTCAGTATACCAAATTAGAGATTTTCAACATTGAACGAGTTCAGTGAACCAAATCAGAGCCCTGGACCACTTTCAGATTTGGGGCATTTCAACATACCGAAATAGTTCGGTCTATCGAATCAGACTCCTAAGTTAGATTTCTAAGATTTTTGTAAGAAGATTTTAAATGCCTGATTTATGTATCTTTGGCATGTGTTTAGCAAGAATTGTTTTGAACTTTGAGAAAGAGCTTTTTAGAAGAAATGTTTTCTAAAAAAGAATAGATTTTCAAAAGGAGATTCTCTGTAATGAGAATAGATTTAGAAAAGAGTTTTAGAAAAGAATTTAGAAAAGATTGCATGGTTTTGCAAAGATTTTGAAATGTTTTCCTAGAGTTTTTGGTTGTTGAGGCCAAGAGACAGACGAGGCGTGTTGATAGGACCAAGAGGTGTGACATCCTTGAGTTGGTAGGGTATGTTACCTACGTTGATGCTAGAGACTAAGAGGCTAAGATAAGTATTCATCAAATCCTGAAGATATGAGACACCTAGATTGTCATTCACGAGGCCAAAACTGAGGTCCGCGAGTCGAGGGTCGACTGGACTTGGAGGTATGAGACTCCTTTTGTCCGGGTACCGAAGACCTAAGGTACTGACTATACACAGAGACACGTGATAGTAAGCCAAGGGATATGAGACCTCTGGGTGGCTGAATGTGACACCCTGGTTAGTACAAGTGTCGAGACAGAGATAGTTAGGTGTTGGCCTGGCCTGGATTAAGAGAGTCCTTAGGTGTCTGAGCACACAGGGGCATTGGGAAACGTATCCCTGTACTAGTTGAGATGGAGACCAATATGGCCAGAGTACAGAGAGGCTTGTTGGTTAGGGCGATGTTATGCATTACACGGGGACTTTCACTGCAGTAGTGTAGACACCGTTGGTCACACTTCGGTGGACTACTTGTAGTCAAGTGTTAGTTGCTAAGCGTCGGGCAGTACGACACACCAAAGAGGCCTAGTGGCGAGAGTTTTTAGAGACTTGAGTTTTAAGGCTAGTTCCAGTCAAGATTTGTGTTTTAGCCAGATTTAATATTTGCATTTCGGGTTGGAATCTAGTCTAGAGATGCATAAGAGAAAAGCATAAGATTTTTCAGAAAAGAAAAGAAATTCAGAAAAGCATGAGATTTTATAGAAAAAAAAGATGTTTTAGAAAAGCATGAGTTTTCAAAAGAAAAGAAAGATGCTTGATAAAAGTGTGAGATTTTAAAGTAAAAGGAAAGTGTTAAGAAAATAAAGGGGTTGTGCCAGTTTAGAGATTTACTTATTGTTTGACTAAGCAAAGGCTCGATGTTTGTATGGCACACTCCAATGGTTGTGACTTGATTTAGCAAGAGTGGACAATTCAAGTAGAGTATTAAGTTTTGAAAAGCACGCATGAGATTGTTATTTTTGAAAGAAAAGAAAGAGAATGTTTTTGAAAAGCATGAGTATGATTTAGAAAAGAGAAAGGGATTGTGCCAATTTCCAGTTTTTGAGATATAGTTGTTGTTTTGATTGAGCAGTGACTCAATATCAATATGACACTCTCTAGTGGTTGTGTGCTTGACTTAGCAAGAGTGGCCATTTCAAGTATGTATTAAGATTTGAAATTTTTCATATAGTTTGGAAGAAAAGACAGAAAATGGTTTTGAAAGTCAAGAGTAGTTTTCAAAGGAAAGAAAATGGTTTGAAAAGAAAAGAATAGTTTCCAAATATATGATTTCAATGTTGTGTTGCTTATAAGACAAAAGAGTATTATCCGAGATTGTGTGTGGCATCTGAGAGAGATGCCAAAGTAGTGTGAGTTTTTTAGTGGGGTGTGTGCTAGGTCACTTTTCAGTGGTCACTCATGTGTGTTTTGTTAGTGTTTTTTCTCAAATGTAAGGTAGGAGTAAAAGTTTGCTAGTGCACGTGAAGATGGAGTCAATCGACCACACATCAAAGATTTTGGGTAAGTATTTAGTTTAATTTAATTCAGTTAACAACATTTTAGTTTAAGTTGCTTAATATTGGATTTAATTTTAGATTGGATGCAAGCAATTGTTATAAGTAATTAAAGAAAGAAAAAATAATTGTAGCTAGATTTTCATAACGGTTTGGAGTTGGATCATTACAAATATCCTTCTTGGATAAGAAATTTATTAGAAACATTGCTCTCAGATTCAATGGTTATTTGAAAGAAATTTAAATACCTCCTCTTTTCTTAAGATAGTAAATTATAGAAGAAGGAAAGATATTATCTTATCTCTAATCATTAATAACAACTGGTCTGAGTCCCCAACATTGATTTGTAATGCCATCATCAATCACTTTTATTATTTTTTTAATAAACCTCTAGCTAACCATATTTCCTTGGATTAGGATCTCCTATTGCCTAATAAGGTACCTCAACCTCATTCAATTGAGATCATGTTCTCAGTGGAAGAAATCAAATAAAGTGGTTCTTTCATTACCAGGAGAGAAATCCCTTGGAATTGATGGATTTCCATTTTGCTTCTACCATCATTTTTGAAATGTGATTAAGGTTGATATGGTAGAATTCTTTTACTTTTTTGTCATCAGTCAAATAGTATTGACATTTTAAGTTACATTAACCAAACTTTTATTGCTCTTATTCCAAAAAAAGAAAGGTAGAAAGAATCCAAAACTTTAGGCCTATATGTCTGTTAAACAACAGTTATAAAATTATCTTTAAGTGTCTTGTTGTAAGATTGAGCCTAGTTCTTAATTCTTTGTTTAATGATTCCTAATGTGGCTCTCTCCATAGCGCAATATCAATGATTGTTTTCTTGTGGCTCAAGAAATGCTCCACTTGCTTCACTCTACTAATAGACAAGGTGTTATGCTTAAATTAAATTTTAGAAAAGCCTTTGATAATTTTAATTAGAACTTTCTTTTAGACTCCCACAAAAGGCTTGGATTTTTTGTGAAAAATGGATAGTTTGGATGAAAATATGCGTTTACTTTGTAAAATTTTCTATCCTAGTTAATGGATCCCTTAGAGGCTTTTTTGGAGCTTCAAATGACTTAAGGTAGGGTGATCCTCTGTCTTCTCTCATATTTATTATTGTGACACATATTCTTAATAGGATACTAAACTTAGGAAGAGAAAATAATTTTATTGAAGGAATTAAATTTCCTTATAATGGTATGAGGTGATGAATATCTATTATGTTGATGATAGTCTTATTTTCTTAAAGTCTTCTAATCAATGCATTGTCAATGTTAAAAGAATTTTATGTTATTTTTAAGCTTGTGTTAAGCTTAAATTAATTTTAATAAATCCTCTTCTATTGGCATTGGTATCTTTAATTTGATGCTCTAACTAGTAGATATAGTGCCATGCTTGGCTGCTCCTAATCTTCTCTTACATTGTTATACATAGGGCTTCCTTTGCATTAGAAGAAGGTATCTTACAATGATTGAACAATAATTATTGATAAAATCATGAGTAAACTAGAGTCATGGAAATCCAAGTATTTGTCTCTTGAGGGTAGGCTTACTCTTTTAAACTTAGTCCTTTCTACAGTACCTACTAACTATCTCTTTGTGTTGTACTTACTTGATAAAGTGGGAAAAAAATAGATAGAATACATAGAAGATTTCTTAGAACTTCCAATCCTTATGGTTCTTCAAGTATCCCACTAATGAAGTGACAAAATATTTGTAGAGACAAGAACCAAGATGGACTAGAGATTATCAATCTTGGAAGCTTTTGCTCTACCCTTAAATGCAAGTTTCTTTGACAACTTTTGGAAAATAATAATCATCTTAAATGGCTCACTCTTATTAAAAGTAGATACTTCCATCATAATGGCTTTAGTGCTTTGTTAAATGTTTCTTCTACGAATTACTCACCATTTTGGCAGGAATTAAAAGCTCAATACCCTGTGATTAACATATTTCTGATATTTACAGTGAATAATGGCAAGAAACTCTTATTTTGGCATGATCATTGGGACACTAATATCCCTTTGAAATATGACCTATATGATCTTTATTCCCTAGCTAAGAATAAGAAGTGTTCTCTGTAGAAGATGTTATAGGGGTATCTTGTCAAGGGTCAGGTGATTTTTGAAAATAAAATGTTCCATTCTCAGCTTTCCAACTCCTAGTGTTGTTAGATTATATGATATTTTAAATTCACCTCAATTAACTAATGAGGATGATTTTATTTCTTAGTATCTCACCAGTAGCAATGTATTTACAATGAAGAGTTGCTATAACATTTTAAATGATGGGAGATGCAGATCATTATATAGTTGGCTTGTCTGTCATGATAAAATTCTTTCTAAAGCTAACTTGCAAAAATGAGGTCGGAATGATTTTTTACATTGTAACATTTATAGTTATCCATTGGAATCAACTCTTTATTTTTTTTTTCATTGTAACGCTTCTAGAGATATATGGGATTTCTTCATGAAATTTTGAACAAAATCAGTATATCTGAGATATTTTCGTTACACCATGCGTTTAAAGTTAACATATCTTATTAGGATTGGAACTCTTTAGTTTCGACTATATTCTAGACTTTATGACTTAATAGAAATGTAATTATCTTTAGAAATTCAAGTAGAAATATTAACTCAATATTCATCACAATTTTCTTTTAACTTTGTGTTTGACAAATACAATGATAGTTAAACAAACAATTTATCACAAACTCTGAGACAAGTCAAGTAAGATTGGGACCAAGTTTATCTTACATAGGAGAATCCTCCTATAGCTTTACTTAATGAGATTAGTGGTGCAAAAAGGTCATCTACTTTTGCTGCTATATTTGGCTTGACTGACCTAACTATTTAATTCAGATAGAGGCTTGATTCTTCTTTTTGGTGATGTTAAAACTTTGTTATGTCTCTTGCTTAATTGCCTTGTGTAAGTTATATAACTTGATTTATTTGGCTTCTTCAAATACTTATACTTATAGGAAAGATACTAATATAACTTTTGTATATTTAGTGGTATAACTCATGATCAAGTATTTTTTGAATTAATATATATATATATATATATAATTATTTTCAAAAAAAGTAAGTCATGTCCTGTACTAAACTCTGCATTGTGCCAACGTATTCATGCTGGAAGCTCACATCATCAAGTACATGTTAACAAAAAAAAAACATCATCAAGTACTTAGCACATGCGTTAAGACTTAAGAGGTACAGTTGCACCGCACTTGCCGTTACAAAAGCCTCGTCTTTTCTTTGGTTTGGTTTACATTGTGACGCCTAGATAATGGGAAGAACCATTTTATAACGAGAATTTGAAACAAACAATAAAATACAGTTAGTTTTAGTATAGAAACCGTCACAGCTTATATGACGTAAATTTAACAGAAGTTCAAATCTTAGACCGGTGAACTTCTAACCAGAAGTCAAATTTTACAAAAAATAACAAGTGCGAATCAAAATTAAACTATAGACTTAGGGTCCATTTAAGAGTGTTTCTCTATTTTGAGTTTTTAAATTTTTTATATATTACTTTTTATGTTGGAATCTATAACTACAGTTAGAAGCAAAGTTAATGGAGCTTCTCCCAATTGATGATTACTTATTTTATGTAAGAGCACATAAGTGGAGAGTTTTTTTGTGACAAAAAAGATTCTAAAATCTTGTTTGATATTTTTACACTATTATTACACTTCTAGTATTTTATATTAATTATTTTACCTAACAAATCATGATATCCAAAAACCAACCTCCCCTAGGGTTCTAAAATTACTTCCAAATGGGACCCTTAGGTTCCATTTTGAACTATTTGTAGAATTACAACTTTTAATCAAAAGTCAACTTTTTTTATCAAAAGTTATATTTCATAGTTTTCCTATTAATAAATTTGTTAATTCAAACTATAGAAAAGTTGTTCAACTTTTCCAAAAAAGCTCTAGAACAAAAACTCATTTGAAACTATTTTTCTAGAAAAAAAAATGTTTTAGTCAAAACTTGTAGTTTTAAAAGTAGTTCCAAATAGAACTTTTGGTTGCATTTGGTACAACTTCTACCTTTCCAACTTCTCCCAAAAGCAATGCTAGAGTAGAAATTCCAAATATCTTTGCTTCTAGAGCCTTCTATAGAAGTTGTTGGCAACTCCTAGTACGTTTTTGCATGTTTTCAACTTTTGCCAAAATCTAGAGATTCCCTATTCCAATAGAAGTTAGCCTATAGACATGCAACTTCTCCCATTAGTAGTAACAAACAAGTCCTCATTAATTATTACCAATTTCTTGTTTTCCTATTCCTGAATGATCACAAAATGGGAGTTGATAAACCTTACTGCTTGTGACAAAGAAATGAATGGCACTCACTCACATAAAATGTGGACACTGTCTCTTGTCTAAGCTTTTGGTTTTACATAATTCTAAAGCAGATTGATTCCAACCATTTGAAGCTATATTCAAAGCACTATCCCCATATAAATTAAAGTGTGTTTCGATCACAACTGTGGTATAATATTCTTGGGTATTACATGTGGTGTAAATTTATCGTTTCCTACTTAACTTCAATTCTGATTGTTGGGGAAAACAAAGGATATTCCTAAGGTTCTAAGGAAGAAACGAAAGTGAAAAGAACGGATACACATAGAAAATAGGAACTTATGTGATTCAATAACTTACCTACGTCCACAAACATATTAGGCTTTCTTTCTTCTTCTTAGGGTGTATTTGGTAGAGCTTCAGCTTTTGAATCTAAGTGTAGAAGCTAGTTTCTGGCTAGAAGTTGTCATAACCGAGCGCCTAAAAATGTAAAGGAATTATTGTTCCAAAAGCTATATGCTTCTAAGAAGTTGGTAGTATTTGGTAAAATTGTTGAATCATTATAACTTTTAGAGAGAAGTTATATGTTCAAAAACTATCCAAAAGCTCGACTAAACAAACCCTTAGAAAGAAATGTTATATGTTACAGAAGACTACTCCCTCATATATATAAGAGAATTAAAGCATCACAGTGATAGGAAATTACACATGTAGCCTTAAAGACTTATTTCCTAATATAATATCCTAAAATATCTCAAGATAGTATCTTAAGATAAAATATCTCTAAATTATCTCAAGATAATATCCTAAGATATATTATCCCACAAATATTTCAAGATAAGCTCCATGTACCCAACAATCTCTGACTTGAAAACTGATCTTTTAATCAATGAAGTTCTTTTGTAACTCTTCTCCCTATGCTCTAAGTGATGTTCTTAGTGTGATATCTCTCCTTTTTCAAATACCTTGGAGACTAACTGAGGTTATGTATAGCCTTAATTTCTGAGTACTTACACCCTTGGTCAACATGTCTAATGGATTCTCTACACTCTAACTGTTACTAAACAGTGTACTACTATCTTGCTTCTTTCTCAACTCTTTCAGAAAGTTGTCAACTAAATCATTTCTTTAGCAGTTTCTAAGATTATCATATATTTTACTTCAATGGTTGAGAGAGAGACACTCTTTTGTAACCTTGACATTCAACTAACTATTGTACCTCCTACAGTGAAAACATAACCTGTGGTGCTCTTTCTTCCGTCAATGTCACCACTGAAATCTACATCACAAAGTCCTACAAAATCACATCACCTTTTTTGAAGCAAAGTCCCACACTTGAGGAGCCTTTTAGATATCATAAGAGCCACTTTACTGCTTCCTAGTGCTCTTTTCCTAGATCTAACATGAACTACTCACAACTCCCACTACATCAACTATGTTAGGTCTAGCACACACTGTAGTATATATCACACTTCCAACTACAGAAACATATGATATTTTAGACATGTGCTTCTGATCACCTTCTATCTTTGGTAATTACTCCTTAGACAACTTGAACTGGCTTCCCAATGAAGTGTCTTTGGGCTTTGCATCATTGAGATTAAACCTATTTATCACCTTCTCAATGTGCTTCTCTTTGGACAATACTAGAGTTCCTTGAGATCTATTTCAACTAATTCTCATTCCAAGGATCTGCTTTACTTCATCTAAGTACTTCATGTCAAATTCCTTAGACATATGTCGCTTTAACTTGTTGATCTCCCTCATGTTGGATCCTCCTTTCCGATCCATTCCTCTTCAGGGATCTTATATCCCAAGAGAATTGAAAGTCCTTAGTTGATCAGATATACTGTTGTATTGATTGCATCTGCCTAGAAGGTTTTTAGAAAATCTACATGTAACATTATACTTTTTGCTCTCTCGTTCAAGGTCCTGTTCATTCTTTCAATAATGCCATTCTACTATGGTTTTCTAGGGATTGCTCTAATCATTCGAATTTTGTACTTTACAGAGAAATCTTTGAACTCTTGATTGTCATACTCTAGGAACCCTCTACATGTCCACTTTGGAACAAGCACAGGATAGATCCTCTAGGCGTCCTTAGAGTCCAGACCACTTGGGGACTCTAACGTCAGACCCTACCTACACTACACTCGGGCCACCTAGGGACTTTAACTCCAGATCCTCGAGCCACCTGAGGACTCTGTCGACACTACATTTAGATCACTTTCGGACTCTAACCCCAAACCCTTGGGCCACTTGGAGACTCTAACCCTGGACTCTGTCAGCACTGCATTCAAAACCTCAATCTCGAACTCATACCTAACTCTCTAGAGGTATCAATCGTCCCTAGTCCTCTAGTACGATCCTACAACCCCTTTGATTCCTTAAAAACCACAATGAAGTCACAAGAACTTCATCATTGAGCATGATCTCTACCGAACTCAATTGAGTTATGATTATGTTAAACTCATTAATGTGTTCAGCAATGCACCCTCCTTCTAATAACTTAAGATTAAATAAACGACGTATCAAATATATCTTGTTCGTGGTCGATAGCTTCTTATACATATTTGACAATACTTTCATTAGGTCTGGTGTAGTCTTCTCTTTGACAATGTTGAACGTCACATTTCTCACCAACGTCAATTTGACCATATCAAGTGTTTGGCGATCTAACAAATTCCAAACCTCTTGTTCCATCCCTTCTGGCTTCCTCCTCAATAACGATTTGTGCAACTTTTTATGGTAGAGATAGTCCTCTATCTATATCTTCTAAAAATCGAAGTATTTGCCATAGAACTTTTCGATTCTGACTTTGTCGTTCTCTGCCATCGCTCCCACTATTTCTCTTAAACTAAATGTTCTGATACCAATTGTTGGGTGAAAGAATATTTCCAAGGATCTAAAGGAGAAACGAAGGTGAAAAGAACAAGCACACAAAGAAAATAGGGATTTACATGATTTAGCGAATTACCTACGTTCACGATCACACTAGGATTTCTTTCTTCTCCTTAGAAAGAAAAGTTAAATGTTACAGAAGGCTGCTCTCTCATATATATAGGAGAACTAAGATATCACAGTGATACGAAATTACATATGTAACCTTAAAGACTTATTTTCTAAGATAATATCCTAAAATATCTTAAGATAATATCCTAGGATAAAATATCTCTAAATTATCTCTAAATTATCTCAAGATAATATCCTAGAATAAAATATCCTTAAAATATCTCAAAATAATATCCTAATATATATTATCCCTAAAATATTTCAAGATAATACGTAATCAGACTCCGATAATATCCTAAGATAGATTATCCCTTAAATATTTCAAGAAAATACATAATCAGGCTCCATATACCCAACACTGATATTATAGATTGCAAGCCTATAATGATATCCAAACCACTACTACTAATTTAGGATCTTTATACCCGTTTGTTGTAACTTTTTATTTTGTTTTGTAAGCTAATCTACACAATTTAGATGAATGTAGATTGTAGGCCATGTTTATGAGTGTTCAATTTTTATGCTAAAAATACTTCCCAACTGCACTATATAATCTAAAAGCTAGTTTTCAAAGTGGATTTCACTTATTTGCTTCTTCTTCTTCTTCATCTTGACTTGATTTGACATGCAAGCCTCATATGGTGGACTAGTGCAACTCGATGGCCTGACAAGTTAGCTTCTTTGGATTGAGACTGCACAATTGCTTTCATCTATTAACACACACAACTATTTAGCGATTCACTAGCCAATTATACAAAGACAGCTCCAGCAGTTGATCTGCATGCATGGAGCTTCTTCGTTAGCTGTTATATTTTGAAGGTTATGGACCTTTGATTGTGATCTCTTTGAAGTAATGTGAACAAGAAAAAAGGAAGATGAGGACCACAGGTGGTTGTTGTTGAATGTTCAAACCAAAAGGTTTTGAGACAGAACTCAATTATATAGATTCAACAGTACGTGTGTTGATCCCCACCTATGGTTTTGTTGCCGTTCTGCCTTCTTTCATTCACTTCTCTCTCAATGGTCCATGCCCGTTGTCACTATCACGTTTGAAAGGTCAGAACCCAGCCAACATGCATGGTCTAGGTTCTTGTCTTGATTATAGAGCTTCCAAACTTATAAACGGGGTGAAGAATAAATCATAATGAACCAACAAATTAAGACAAGCCCACTAACTTTTCACAACGGCAAGAGGCTTGAGTGCTTGTCCTTACTCTATTACGACCATAGGTGTAAAATAGTATGACCACATGGATGACTCAAAGAATGTCTTCAGTAGTTTCAATACTGACAGGCTTCTACTTATGAAGCCAGCAAATTGTTCTATGATAGGCTTCGATATCGCACTCTCCTCTAGATGACTTAGATATGCAGCTGTGAAAAATAAGTTTCAGTAAAACCACGTCCAATGCTGACAGATTTCACTTGAAAGCAAATAAACCAGTACTTGTCCTTTAAAGTCTCCTCCATTAGTCTTAAACTTATTCAAATAGTACTGAAAATTAAGTTTCTACAATAGGATTGGGTACATCTACCAGCATACGAATTGACAACTGAAATTTGTAATTGAGGGAGTCATGCTTTCTAGCTGGTTTTGTACTTTCTGTCCAAGTTTTGATCATTCTGTTGGCTCACTACTTGATTCCACAAAGACCATTGGGATGATTTTCCAGTAGACCTGTATGTAAAGCGACCATCAATTGCATTTTTATGAAAAGGTGGTTGACTGAAGACATGAAGAAGGCACTTGTGATCTTTTCCCATTCTCTACCGTAAAAAACCATGGTTCTGAACAATCTTAACCCACAGCTAGGATAAATGATATCTCTATCTTCTTCTCTTCCTTTTTGAAATTTTTAGAAGTCCGATTTTTCGGTTTTTCCTTTTGTATTTTTTCTAACCTGATTCTTGGTTGTCAGACTAAAAAAAATTGCAAGGCGAGCCTACACGAGGGAGTTGGTTAAGATATGTCGGTTTCCACCAAATGTCCGAATTGAACCTGATCATAATGTCTGCCACACATGACCTAAGGAGAAGGGAAGTTCCTCTACTTGCAGATTCCGAAAATGGTCCCACGAATTTTGTCATTCCAACCAGCATACGAGTGACAACCAAAGTAAAAACGTATCATTTGCCTACCACACAACAAGGCCCAGCATTTGTTGTTAGTCCAGTGTCTACTCTGATCCCTTAGACCCACAATACTAGATAGTTCCCAATTCCTTTATTGCTGGGCCGAGGCCTAGCCCAACAATACGTAAAAAGGCCGAACAGGCGTCGTCTATGAATTTGATGACGAGGAATTATCCGATGCGTCGAACGCACCTCATTGCACCAACCATCGAGTAACCGTCATGTGGATGATAATTAAGGTCATAACCAAGACTAATAGGATTAGTAGGGATTTTAGGACGTCGTTTTTTTTTTTTACATAAAAGTTCTACATCTATTAAGATTCGAATCTACAACTTTTAAGTAGAGTAATAGTCATGTACCAAATAAACTATACTTTATTTGATAGGACGTCGTTGGTGGTCCACGTTCAAAGCATAATAGAAGAAAAGCAAATAACCCATCATTGATTTTTTTGGCTTTTTTGGGATTGAAAGTCTCCATCTCACTCAATTACTTTCAATATGCTGTACTGGCCTAACCTTATTTTTGTACATCCAGTACTGATTTTACATAATCATTACAAAGTTCTAAATGGACAGTCATGGAACTTTGTCAGTTTTTTCTAGGCTTTAAAGAACGACGATTAATATATTAACAAGAAATTTGCATCGTAACATTAAACAAGACTCATGGTCAATAGTGGATTAGTGGACAAGGTTTCACATTACTGACAGAAGGGGATTACCATTGTCAAAGGCGTTGATTAAAATTTTAACTTTAATGAGGAGACAACAAGAGCTGTAACTTCATAAAGATAATAAGTGAAGAGAAACAATTTGCAACTTATTCAGGATTGCTCACTTAAGTTGGAGAAGTAGATTACCCTTATCAAGGATTAAAAGAAAAAAAAAAAAAAAACTCTGTCAATTGTTTCAATATGCATAAATTCTCTGCTATAGAAGAGCCTGCCACTCAAGATGGGTTATTTGGAATTTTTATTATGGGCTTCAACGTGGACCATTTTCCCCATAACCCAATTACGTCTCTCGCACACCCTTCTCATTCTCTAACTTCACTTCCACATGGGGTTATTCAGTGGCTTGACGAGCAGAATAATTTCTCACGCTCTTCCATGCTTCAACTACCATCCATGTTAAAGATATCCGGGTGTAATTTGCGAAGTAATAGTACAGTACTGTTAAGCAAATAAAAAGATGCATTTCAACAGGGAAGGTTTGTCGACATGAGTTCTATCAATTCATCAAATTAAAAGTTGCGCTTTGTTGACTGCGTTTTCCTTGAAGCTATTTCATCACAAACCATCAATTGTTTAAACATAAAACATTTATTTCAACTACTTATGGAATTTTTGTTATTTTCTAAGTGAGTGGGAGCACCAGGATTCAATCATACAATCGTCTAATTGTTTCCTGTCAAAAAATAATAATTCCAGTAAATGATAAAACAGGAATGAGATATGGGCGAGGCCTATCAACCAACTTTATGGGTTGGGTTGGGTCGCATTCATATCCCGTTCTATGGGCTTGAGCCACATGTACATTGACATCTCTATGAAAATTTAGATAATATGCAAATTAAAGCGAAAAGGTCTTAGTTATTTTGCTAGTTTGATGTCCTTAAGCTGTAAATCTCTCTTCTTCTTTTTTATATCCTGCAATTTAATACTGAGTTTAAGGGATGTTGTTTACAAATTATAATCTCATTCAAAAGTAATTTGAATTGTGTTACCTCTAGGGGTGCAATACAGATCCGGATTTTCCCAAATACTGACATTTGTTTTATATATCCAGCCAGGTACGGATAGGTACATGGACAATGGTTCCTAAGATTTTCTAAATATGAGTGTGAATTCGGATGTTGCTGTAACTTCTAGATACAATTACGAATTAACTGATTTTTAAATTTTTATTATTCTATAAAAAGGATGTATTACACATATGATTTTAACACATGATGTTTCTCCTTAAACAAAGAGCTTAACCACTGCACCAACGGTACATACATTTTTAAAAAATGCATCTAAAATATTTATTATGTTATTATTAACTTACTGTAATAATATAAAATAAATTATATTATTGTCAAATATTTGTAATTAGAGTAAACAATAGTTATTAAAACTATTATATTCATTTATTTCAAAATTAAAAAATATATCCATAATTGTTTTTTGTTCATTTCATTATGTATGCACTTAAGAAGATTTGATTATTTCACTTATATTTCATCTTAAATATGAAAATCAATTATCATATTGAAAAGTATTTGTATTGTATATGAAAGTGGTAAAGAATATGTATGCTCTGTATCGGCACCTTACTTGTAATCATTGTAAATTTATTATGTATGAAACAATTTCATGTTTATTTTTTATCAACTTGACATTTATCTTATGGAATTATAGTTTATAAATCATTATACCAATTTTTCATCAAGTTTATATTTTACATTTCCAATTTTTTTTTGTATCTATTTTCTTTTATATTCAATATTCAAGTAATGTCTGAAAAATATTCATATCTGAATTTCTTCAAATATAGTTTTCAATTTTCATATCTGACACATATGCGTATTCGTACTCAAAAAATTTAAAAAAATACAAATATAGTAAAGGATTTATCTGATCTATATTCAAATTATTTTGCACTCTTAATGCAACTCTTGGCAAAGAGTTAATCAGGGCTTCTTCCATACTTGTTAAAGAAAATCTCATGAATAGGCATAAAAAGTTCTATGTTACATATATTAAATCAAATACTCATTGTTACCAACTCATTTTCTATCACAGAATTAGATCCAAGTATCACACTCAGGGTCAAGTTCCCTCTTCAATACATTTGCTCTCTTTTTTTGTGGTTTTTTTATTCACATTTTTTAACATGTGCATCACTTTTATGATATTCATACCACAATGTGTTTATGACTTCAGGCTTACCAACCAAGAGGCGTGCTAAACCTAATAAATCATGCACTCATTATCTCCAATTGATTTTGGTGTAGTGGTTAACAACATGATGGTCCGACCATTTAAG
>JAMKQA010001917.1:0-38334 GCA_024699735.1 Posidonia australis | reverse complement strand
AGGAAATCCGAGAAAGGGGCTAGGACCTTGACCATCGGGTCAAAAGGTCGAGCCACGGGATTTCCTGCCCAAGGAAATCCGAGAAACCAAGGACTTTAACTGCCCGGTTAAAGCCAAGGAAAGCCTAGCAAAGGCAAAGGACATTTGATCGCCCGGTCAAAGTCAGCAAGCTGGATTTCGCGCCTGCGAAAATCCAAAAGGGCAAAGGACAATGACCGCCCGGTCAAAGTCAAGCAAGCTGGATTTCGCGCCCGCAGAAATCCAAAGGGGCAAAGGACAATGACCGCGCGGTCAAAGTCAAGCAAGCTGGATTCCGCGCCCGCGGAAATCCAAAGGGGCAAAAGGGTCTTATCCGCTCAGGACAAGATCCCGGAAAGCAAAGTGATAACTCCAGGATTATTGCCTTGGAAGGAACTGCAATATGCGGATTGCCGGGGTTGTGGTGCGGAGACTGGCACTCTTGTTGAGATGCACGCTCGGATCTCTCGTTTGCTGCGATTCTTCAAACTGCTTGCAAAAGTGAGGACTTATATGCAAATATCCATAACTTTTGGGCTTTACTGCAAATTACCCAACCAAACTGCTTTTTGGTTGTTATATTGTATCTGTGCGGTGACATTTGAGATTCTGCTGTCTATCGACAAATGTCTGCTCTGAAACAAACTTCCCGTGCCTTTCCGTGATTGATTTGCAATTTTCAAAAATGCAGGGGGTTTTCTGCAAATTACCCACATGGTGCCTTTGTGAGCCATGTGCTGGATACTGTGCGCTGACATTTGGGATTCTGCTATATATCAACCAATGTCTGCCTTGGAACAAATTTCCCATGCCTTTCCGGGACTGATTTGCAATTTTCAAAAATGTAGGGAGTTTTTTGCAAATTACCCACATGGTGCCTTTAACTGCTATATATTGGACGTTGCGTATTTTGCACTTGATATTTGCTGTGAAATGATAAAGGTTCGAACACAATTGCCACGGACATTTTGCGTTTTTGCACTCTGGCTTATTTCTCGTGTGGGCCCCATTGGCCAACTGCCATAACTGCCAAAATTTCTCTTCTTTGCTGCTTGGGACTGCATGGACAGTGCAAAGAGTTGCATGCTGTAGATGCATATTTTTTCCAAGGCATCATGTATAAGCCTTACGAAGGAAAAATTTTTCTTTCTCCAACAAGACAAACCCGCGCCTCTTCCTCTTCTTCATCCTCTTTCTCTCTTCACGCGAAAGGGCTACGTCTTCCTCCTCCTCTCCTCCTGCAGCGGAGGTGTCCATGTCCTGCCCTTGCAGTGGCGGCGTGCGTGGGGTGCGCGGAGGGAGTGCTCTTGGCTGGTGCGTGCGCGAGGCGAGTCGATGTGGTGCGGGGTGCAGCGGCGACAGCGACAGCAACGGCATGGATCAGACGCTGCGGGATTGGCTGGACCACGGCTCGCCGGCGAGGGTAAGCTCCGACCCTTTCTCCTTTTTTTTCGTATGCCCTGCCCTTTTCGTTGCGGGTGGTCGACGGTCGGAGGTCCCCGATGAACCTAGAGCGGCAGGCCCCTTTTCCGCGCGGCTGCAGCGATGGACTGGCAAGGCTCGGGCTGCAGTTGCAGCGGCGGGAAGTAATGGCTAGGGCTTCCGTGGGCTGCTGATTCTCGGGCTGCGGGCGCGATGGTTGGCCGCGGTAGTCGCGGGTTCCGGCAGACTGCTCCACGCGGTGGCTGCTGGATTGGGGAGTGCGGGCAAGCCAAGGTATGCGCAAGTTGCTTGCGGCGCTCCGGGCTGCGGGCGCGATGGTTGGCCGCGGCAGTCGCGGGTTCCGGTGAACTGCTCTGCGCGGTGGGGGCTGACTGTGAGGCTCACTGGATGCTGCCATTGCTTGCTTAATTTCTGATTTTACATTTCTCTGATTCTACATCAAAATTGCATGGTATTTTCTTCCTTTTTTAGCTGTTATTTTTGCAAAATCACTATCAAATGTCGATATGCTACTGCCTTTTTTCCTCTTTCTTTTTTACTGCCCGATATTCTGCCATTTTGCCTATGACTGCAACGCCACATTCTAATTTCGACGCTTTGCATTTTATCGCCTGTTGCTGTTTGACTTTCCTTGTAGGATGATTCAGTTCCTGAGGCGGGAACTCCACAGTCTTCGAGGGACATGCCCTTTAGCTCTCATTCCGGGCGAGGAGGCAGTTCCTAGAGGTCACGGGCCTCTAGTAGCTCGACACCCGCTATCCCGGTTGAGGTAGGCTTGAACTGAATAGAAGATACTTAAGTCTGGTATTTTCTGACGTTTGCATTTTCAGGAGTCTGGAAACTTTGAGGGGCAGCTGTGGAGCGACCGTCATATCTGCGAGAGCCCCGTGTTTGAGGTAATTGTTTGCTTTGTGCTCATTATAAATTGCTTTCTGCCTTCTGCCTTCTGCCCTTGTGCTGTTTGCTTCTGACCTGGTTCAAAACATGTGCTTGACATTTCAGGAGGGGGATGCAAACCGGATCATGTGGTGCCACTAGGGTCCGATGGTCGAGCATTTCCATCATCTGTCGGAGTTTCTACAGGACTTTTTCCATCACCAGTCTCCGTTTGGTGGTTTGCTGCGTCTTCCAATCATCCACGGCCATTACAACTTCTTCCGGGCCATGGTGGAAAGGTGGAGGTTCGAGACACACTCCTTCCACTTTCCCTTTGGTGAGCTGACTGTTTTGCCCGATCAGTGGGCTCTGCTGACGGGTCTTCCTTTCGGTGATGAGCCCATTATTGGTGAGACCACCCACGGCTTCCACCTCGCGCTTGCACATCTTGGTCATGTCCCTCCTAAGCCGCCTAGGGGGAAACATATGATCACCGTGGGGTGGTTAAGGGAGTGGGACAAGTTTTGGCCCAACCTCGAGCCTGGTAGTGAGGAAGCGGATTTTGTACTGAGGCACTTTCTGCTGGAGCTGCTAGCCTTGATCTTCTGCGATTCGTCGGCCTATTGTATCCATGCTGACTGGATTGCGTATCTGACCAACCTGGAGCATCTGGATCATTATGACTTGGCTGGTGCTAGCTACACTTGCCTGATCTGTGGGCTTGACAATGTGGTAAAGCTCGGGCGCCGCTCTTATGTGGGGTTGTACCCTCTATTGACTGTAAGTATTTACTTTTGTTACTTTGCAAAAATGATTTTTTATGCTATATATTTGACAAACTGCCCTGCTTGCATTTACAGTACTGGATCATGGAGCACATCACCAGGGGACACTGCTTTGGCCGCCTACGGGACGAGCTCCTGCCTTTTCCCCGCTAGTGGGTCAAGCTTGACCACCGGGCCGCTGCTGGGGTGTTTAGCTATGAGTCCTACCGGTATCTGCTGGACCTAGTAGAACTCGAGGATGTAAGTCTCCTCTGCTCTTAACTTTGCATGTTTGTTGTATGCTCTTTGTTGTAGCTTCTGTTTTTGTAACAGGTTCACCTACGCCCATTTGCTTGATATGATGGCTTCGACTGGGCTCCCTTGAACTCTGGCCGCATTCTGAGGGATAAACAGGTGAGATTCTATTGCTTGAAGAAGTCGGCCCTCTATCTCCTAGGGCGTGTGCGACATTAGTTCTCTGATGTATTCTGCATTCCTGCCCCTCCTCCCGCTGACATGGACCTCCCGGCCACGACTCATTCGGCTGCTAGGCGCTGGCATGCAGTTGCCTTGGCTTCTCAGGACAGGCACGTCCCTCGAGAAGTCAACTATACAAACTACCTTGCTTGGTACCGACGTGTGGGAAAGCCGTACCTATTCGAGGAGGCTGTGCGGGATAGCCAGCGTGGGATGTGGTATGCGTCTAGTTGGGCTCAGGTATAGAATTTCCATTTCTACTCTTCTTTCCTTTGCTTTTTGCATGAACTATGATAATCTGACATTTGCTTTAATGCACAGGGCTTCGAGGAGCAATTTGGAGCCTTCTATGCTGACATCCGCCGGAAGCGGCTAAGATATTCATTTTGCAAACTGCCATATTGAACATATCTGATACTTCTGTTGTTTTGCAGGAACTACGCTGGTGCAACATTGTCCAGGTAAGCTTTTCTCTTCTACTACTGCTGCTGCTATTCTTAAAAATTACATTTCTAACACATGTTTGCTTTTGCAGCAAGATTTCCCTGTCGAGAGGGCGAATGTAGACACCAGCGGGGACTTCACCAGGGAAGCGTCCGAGGAGGACTGTTCCGACACCGAGGTCACCTAGGTGGTTCTCAACTCTGCTCCTCGTTCTCAGGCTGCCGCTGCAGCTCAGTGTTCGCACCGACTCACTCGAGCAGGCAACAGGACCTTGGTCAAGTACTTCCAAAAGGCGGCGGCTGATGAGGAAGACTCTGAGGAGGAGTGATCTTTTCTTTTGCTGAAAATTTTGTAAAAAACAATGTATAACATTTTTGGAAATATATGAGATATCCTCAGATTTTGCGATGTGCCCTTCGGGGTTTTGTAAGTGCAGGTTGTATGCAAACAGGTACTCTATGCTGGATTAAGCAAAATGGCGCCGATTTGGCGAGGTAGATAATCTGAACTGATGTTGCTGAATTTCTGTCTTTCTGGGTGCCACCTATGTTCGCCACCTTGGTGCACCGCCTAGGTGCGGTAGCTTCCTGCGCCATATAGGTGCGTCCCCAGAAATGGCGAGTTTTGTTTCCTTTCCTGGTACAAAACCCTGCTGCTTCCCTATAAAAATCTCGTTTTTTTACGAGAATAGCCGCCGCCTCTCGTGAAGAAAAAGACAGCAGCCCTCGATTTTTGCTACAGCAACCCCATTTCTGAGCATGGACGCGTAATGGTATGACTTACTGTTATTTCTCTACTGTTGCTTTGTGCAGATTTTGCTTATGCCTATCTCATAGCAGATGTCTTTTGCATGATCCTCTTTACATAGCTATATTCTGCTGGATTTTATGCAAGCTTTCTCTGTTATCTTTGCTAGCTTTTTGCAGATTCTGTATTACATCATATGATTTCTCTGCATTCATGCTATTCTGCGGATTTTCTTCTCTTTTATGGCTGATTTTTTTGCTTCTGCATGCTCTCTGTATTGCCGCCCGCCTGCAAATTTTCCCCTTGTTGATTATGCATGTTAGTGTGCATGTCGACTATATGGCAGATTTTCTTGGTAGATTTTTCCTATTGCCCGTTGCTTGTAGGTTTTCCCTTACTTTACTGCTGACTCTTGGCACTTGGTCTCTTATGGACAGGATTTTTATATGCCTTGACATTTGATTTTTGCATGCCATATACCGCTGAATTTTCTACATCTCTTACTACTATGGCTGATGCTTGCAGAGTTATCCAACCATGGAGACCCCGAAATTCTGCTCGGATGCTCTACGCGGCTGAATTGACGCATTGACGCGTACTGGTCGAGAACAACTGAAGGCCTGGGGCATATCATCCTCCCTCCTTAGTATTGCCAAAGTAGAGGTCAATTGGCACTTGCTATGTGCCATGGCCCGTTTCTGGAAGCCAACTTCGCACGTGTTTCGCTTCGGGCAGGTGGAAATGACCATCACTCTGTAGGAGGTTAGGCGCATCTGCGGCTTATCGCCATTCTTGTCTCCCTCTGTGTTTTTCTACCACGACAGCTCTGTCCATGTCGTGAGCCGCCTCACGGGTGTCCTCAAGGAAGAATGTGAGAAAAACATTGTCTGCCGGGATGGCCCTACTCCCATGATACACCTGGATTACATTGACAGCATCATCGGCGCCCGCTCCTCGAACCCTCTGTGGCTCTTCTGCTTTGTGCTGCGCTTCCTCGGGGAACTGATTTTCAGTCACGGCCGGACAACTGTGGCCATTAAGGTGGCCGAGATAGCCTGGGCAGTAACGGCTCGCGAAATCGATCTAGCTCCGATTCTGCTTGTTGAGACTTTTGTAGGCTTGGACCGGGCCTTGAGGCGCTCTCGCCATTTTTATGGATGTGGTGCCCTGGTGCAGGTAAGCAGATCATCTGACCATATTTAAAATTCTGCTGTGCTTTAATTAACCATAACTCCTTTTTGCCAGGTCTGGTTTGCTGCTCACATGGGGGTAAAAATTCTACGTCCCCGGCCTTACGTCTTTGAGGCCTACAGCCGCACCCATCACTCGAGGTCACTTCCAGGGGTGCTTGAATTGTGTGACAAGCTGCGGAATCTCGATGCGGATTCTGTGACGTGGTGCATCATATCCTCTGCATCACAGAACTTCACTGCCTTTTTTAACACCACGAACATGCGACTCGTGGTCCTCCCTGGATTTTCTGGAGGTGTGGAGTACCATCCCGTCCGGGTTCTTCGTCGGTTCGGCTTCTGCCAGGATTCCATAAAGCAAAGCCCCTGCCCGGATCGGCTGAAGAAGTATGTAGCGGGCTCTAATGCTTCCACTGCTGGGTTGGCCCGACTGATGAGCGATGGCATCAGGTCTTCTCTTTTTGCTTTCGTCAAAGGCTCGGGCTGCCCAGCTAGGTATGAGGCGGAGATGAGAGAGACGTGGCCCCTGAGCGAGGATCCGCCTAGTGGCAGCGATAGCAAGGAGGCTAGCAGCTCAAAGAGGCCTCGAATTGATTATTGATATTTGTACTCCTGATAGGACATAATAACATTGATATCGCTCTGCATTGTTTACTGATTTTTGCCAGTTCATATCTGCTAATCAGGATCAATATGTCTCTAATTTCAAATTCTTTCGTTTAAAAGAAGTGACTATCATGCCCCTGGCTGAATGCCTGCTTGCTCAAACCACGACCCATAGGGCAGCTGACATGTCCCTGGTCGAAATATGAGCAAAAATGCCTTGCAAAGTGAATGCAATCTATACGAAAATGCTTATACGACTCATAAGGCAGCCGACATGCCCCTGGTCGAAATGCGAATAATGCCTTGCAATTATGCTTTAAAATGTGCCCTAGCTAAATGCTGACACGACTCATAAGGCAGCTAACAATTGCTCATGCTAGAAGTGCCAACGTAGATTTGCATGGAGATTATTTGCATGGAAAGAACAAGCATGATATTATAAAAACATCATGAACATGGAACAAAACAGATCATTCGTAAAGTTTTAGGCATGCTTTATTAAGTTCTGAAATGCCATTAAGAAATTAAAAAAAGGAGGTAGAACGCCAACCTCACGATGTGTTCCTTCTTCGCGATATCAGAGATAAGAAAACCTTTGTTGCTTTGGAAGGCTCTAGGACGCAAGGAGGTGCTCCAGGGAATGAAAACAGGCTGCTGGACTGGCAGAGAAGCTCGTGCAGAGGTCGGGTTTTAGAGTAGGAAATGGCTGGGTGCAGGGATTTCTACTCAGGATTCTCAATTCTCAGGATTTCGTCCTCCTCAAAAGGGTGCCTATGGGGGTCCTTTATAGGGAACTCTCAGGGATGATTTACGGGTATAAGGAGGGTCTCGCAGCCGAAGAGCCTGGAATATTCCACGGCACATTTGCTGCTAGAAGTAATAGCCAAGGAGCGAAGTAACAGCCAAGGAAGGTGGAAAGTCAGCAGTCGCAGCCTGCGCAACATTGTGCGCCAGGGATGTGCGCTGGCTAAGTGCGCCACCTATGTGTGCTAGGGAAGTGTGCTAGGTTGGTGTGCTAGGTTGATGTGCTAGATTGATGTGCTAGCTAGATGCTTTCCCCTATTGGTCTAATTTCCTAACTGGGTTGCGGGCTTGCTGTGGGCTTAGGGATTGGTCCAAGGGTCAGCTATATCCAAAGCAACAATTGGAGCCTTATCAATGAACCACCTCAAAATCGGGGTGTCTACAGCCTCCCATGTCAATCAGGGGCATGTCGACTGCCTATTGGTTGACCCTTTTTGGGATTGTATCTTCATCTAGGACACGCTGACCGCTCCATTGCTCAAGCTCAAGAATGAGGACATCGACAACCATATCCCTCTGAGATCAGAACACGATCTCTGATAAATCCTATAAAGATGAATCGCAAAACACGGTAATTCATGGCAGAGTATTGGGGGGTTGCAATCGCTACATTCAAGCTTTGTCATTTTTTTGCAGAATTAGCAAGATCCTTTCTATGTCTTACATATAACTTCAAAGCAATCATTCCAGCGGTGTAAACATTATCATCGAACAGTGCTGTATTTCTCTTGGGGTTAAATGGAACGGTTGATTTCTTGAATACTCAATGTCATCTTTGTCACCAAACAACCTCGGCCATCAGGGTTTGATGGCCATTTCTCACTGATTTGACACTTGATATGGTCTGGATGGTGGCATGGATCTTTTCTCGAGGCTTGGCACCCGAGTTAAACCATTCAATAGCCTATAGTTTGGTTTGCTATGTCCCGATGGCTGTTGAATGGTTTTCACTGCCTTGGGTTGCTCTTCCCTATTTTCAAAGCATTTATGCGGCACTTTTTTTGTCTGCGTCAGAATTCTTAAAATATGATTGTATGGAACAAAGCCATTTGTTTAATCAAAAGTAAATATTTTGATGATATTCCGTGGAGTTCTTCTTCCCAGTCTGGTGTGGCCTGAGTCAAGAGAAGCCGAAGCTTCCCTATTCAATCATGGGTTTCCCCATGATGGTTGTACCGGCACATTGTTCAAATGTTCTCCGAATGTGGATTGGGAAATTGACAGACAGTGATCGTGACAAGCTACGGACTTGGGGTATCCCCTCATAGTTCTTAGATATTGCAAGCGTGGAGGTTTTCCGATACCTTTTGTGTGCAGCTTCCTGGTTCTGGAAGCCCACTACCTATGAATTCCGCTTCGAAAGAATTGAATTGACTCCCACTTTGGAGGAGGTCTGCTAGATGTGTTGTCTGCATAAGCTTATGGGGCCTACTGTGTTTATGCTGCGAGACGGATACTCTTCAGTATTGAGTGAACAGACTGGCTTGTCAACCGGCGATTGTGGTTGTCAACTCATCTGTACTGATGGGCCAACTTCAATGTTACGATTGGTATATTTTGACGAGATGGTCGAGATGCACACCTCCTTGGGTGATGAGTTATAGCTAAAAGGTTTTGTGGTCTGCTTCCTAGGCGAGCTAGTTTTCAGCCATGGTCAGACCGTTGTGAATATCGAGGTTGCGGAGATTGCTTTGGTAGTTGCAACCCGTCAGATGGACTTGGCTTCATTTATCCTAGCAAAGATTTACTGAGCCTTAGACCGGTCATTACATCGTTGCCAACATTTCTATGGTTACGGAGCTTTTGTACAGGTGTGGTTGGCCGCTCATCTGGGTGTGGAGATCTTATGCCCTCAACAGTCAGCCTTCGAATCTTATTGCCAAAGTGGTCATGCTCGCACCCTCACATTAGTTCACAAGGAGTATGAGTGGCTGGAGAGTTTGATAGAAGACAAGGTGACCTGACGCATCATTCCTTCGACAACTCATAATTTCAAGGCTTTCTTCAATACTACCGACATGCAGCTTATCATCCTACTAGGGCTGACTGGTGGAGTTGAGTATCATCCAATTCGGGTGATGCAGCAGTTCGAGTACCAACAGGATTCTTTCATTCAAGGGTTAATGCTAGCTCGATTTTAGGAGTACCCTTTGAGCACTTATGCCATGACTACGGAACTATCATGCCTATTTAATGGCTCCATCCGATCAAACAATCTCACAGTCATAAAAGGGAAGGGTTGTTCAGCTGATTAGGAAGCCGAAATCGAAGAAACCTAGCCAATCTGTGGAGCAGCTCCAAGCCATACACTGTTTACCAAAGCTAGAGGCTCTAAGAGATCCAAGGATGATGCAGATTCAGGATATTCAAGTTGTGCTATTTGCTGAAACAGTATAATCATTGCATTGTATTTGATTGCTATAGTAGGTTCATGGAAATGCTTATATCAGTTTGATTGGATGCTTATGGTTAATTTGAAGCTGGAATGGTCATTACTGTAACATGTACATGGCTGGTTCAAACTTTTGCCTTCTTCAACCTATCGACATGGCGCTAGCGTGTGCCCAGCAAATAGTCAAGAATATTGTTACGATTTGGCACCTAAGCATGGGCAAACAAAGCCATCATAAACTTCTGTACCAGGTAGGAGGGATCCCAGTATCTCTCCTAGATTCGATCTGGATAGACAAATCTCGATGCCACTTCTTGCCTTTGAATTCTGACCCTGACAGGCGGAATCAAGGCTACCCCTTTTCCATCTTCTTTTAGACCACCTGATGGAGTCTAGATGGTCCCATCCCAGGTTCGATCTGGATGGACAAATCTCAGTGCCACCCTTTTTTCTGTGAATTCCAACCATGATAGGCGGAATCGAGGCTACCCTTTTCCATCTTCTTCTAGACTACCGGATGGAGTCTACATGGTCTCATCCTAGATTTGATCGGGACGGACGAATCTCGGTGCCACCTCTTCCCTTTGAATTCCGACCTTAACAAGCGGAATCAAGGCTACCCCTTTTCCATCTTCTTCTAGGCTACCAAACGGATTCTAGATGGTCACATCCTAGGTTCGATTTGGACGGACGAATCTCGGTGCAACCTTTTGCCTGTGAATTCCGATCATGACAGACGAGTTCAAGGCTACCCTTTCTTTTCAATCTTCTTCTAGACTACCGGACAGAGTCTAGATGGTCCCATCCCAGATTCGATCTAGACGAAAGAATCTCAGTGCCACACTTTTGCCTGTGAATTCCAACCCTGACAGGTGGAATCAAGGCTACCCCTTTTCCATCTACTTCTAGACTACTGGACGGAGTCTAGATAGTCCCATCCCAGATTCGATACGGACGGACAAATCTCGGTGCCACCTTTTGCCGTTGAATTCCAACTCTAACAGGTGGAATCAAGGCTACCCTTCTCCATCTTCCTGTAGGCTACCGGACGGAGTCTAGATGGTTCCATCGCTGATTCGATCCTGACGGACGAATCTCGGTGCCACCCTTTTGCCTGTGAATTCCAACCCTGACAGGCGGAATCAAGGCTACGCTTTTGCATCTTCTTCTTGACTACCGGACGGAGTCTAGATGGTCCCATCCCAGATTCTATCCGAAAGGACGAATTTCGGTGCCACCTCTTGCCTTTAAATTCAGACCTTGATAAGCGGAATCGAGGCTACTCCTTTTCCATCTTCTTTTAGGCTACCGGACGGAGTCAAGATGGTCTCATCCCAAGTTTGATCCGGACGAACGAATCTCAGTGCCACCCTTTTTGCCAGTGAATTCTGACATTGACAGGCAGAATCGAGGCTACCCTTCTCCATCTTCTTCTAGACTACCGGACGGAGTCTAGATGGTCCCATCTCAAATTCGATCTAGACAGACGAATCTTGGTGCCACCCCTTGCCTTTGAATTCCGATCCCGACAGACAGGTTCAAGGCTACCTTTTTTTCTCCATCTTCTTCTAGACTAATGGACGAAGTCTAGATGGTCCCATCCTAGATTCGATCTGGACGAATGAATCTCGGTGCCACCCTTTTGCTTGTGAATTCCGACCCTGATAGGTGGAATCGAGGCTACCCCTTTTCCATCTTCTTCTAAACTACCGGACAGAATCTAGATGGTCCCATCCCAGATTCAATCTAGACGGATGAATCTCGGTGCCACCTTTAGCCTTTGAATTCCGACCATGACAGGCAGAATCGAGGCTACCCCTTTTCCATCTTCTTCTAGGCTACCAGACGGAGTCTAGATGGTCCCATCCAAGGTTCAATCCTGACAGATGAATCTCAGTGCCACCCTTTAGCCTGTGAATTCCAACCCTGACAAGCATAACAAAGAATACCATTTTTCATCTTCTTCTAGACTACTGGAAGGAGTCTGGATGGTCTCATCCTAGAACCGATGTAGATGAACGAATCACGGTGCCACCTCTTGCCTTTGAATTCTGACCCTGATAGGCAGAATCGAGGCTACCCCTTTTCCATCTTCTTCTAGGCTACTGGATGGAGTCTAGAAGGTCCCATCTCAGGTTCTATCCAGAGGGACGAATCATAGTGCCACCCTTTTGCCTGTGAATTCCGTCCCTGACAGGCGGAATCGAGGCTACCCTTTTCCATCTTCTTCTAGACAACCAGACGGAGTTCAGATGGTCCCATCCTATATTCGATCCGGATAGATGAATCTCAGTGCCACCCCTTGCCTTTGAATTCCGATCCTGATAGATGGGTTATAGGCTACCCTTTTCCATCTTCTTCTAGACTACCAGACAGAGTCCAGATGGTCCCATCCCAGATTCGATCTGGATGGACGAATCTCGGTGCCACCCCTTGCCTTTGAATTCCGAACTTGACAAGCGGAATCGAGGCTACCCTTTTTCTTTTCCATCTTTTTTAAGACTACCAGATGGAGTCTAGATGGTCCCATCTGAGATTCGATCCAGACAAACGAATCTCGGTGCCACCCCTTGCCTTTGAATTCCGATCTTGACAAACGGGTTCAAGGCTACCCTTTTCCATCTTCCTCTAGACTACGAGATGGAGTCAAGATGGTCCCATCCCAGATTCGATCCAGACGGACGATTCTCGGTGCCACCCCTTGCCTTTGAATTCTAATCCTGACAGACGAGTCCAAGGCTACCCTTTTCTATTTTCTTCTAAACTACCGGACGGAGTCCAAATGGTCCCACCCCAGATTTGATCCAAACGGACGAATCTTGGTGCCACCCCTTGCCTTTGAATTTCGAACCTAACAGGCGCAATCATGGCTACCCCTTTTCCATCTTCTTTATGACTACCGGACGGAGTCTAGATGGTCCCATCCTAGATTCGATCCGGACGAACGAATCTCGTTGCCACCCCTTGCCTTTGAATTCTGATCCTGACTGGTGGCTTCTAGGCACCCCTTTTCCATCTTCTTCTAGACTACCTGATGCAGTCTAAATGGTCCCATCCCAGATTCGATCCGGACGGACGAATCTCGATGCCACCTTTTTGCCTGTGAATTCTTATCCTGACAGACAAATTCAAGGCTACACCTTGTCCATCTTCTTCTAGACTACCGGACGGAGTCTAGATGGTCCCATCCCAGGTTCAATCTGGACAGACAAATCTCAGTGCCACCCCTTTGTTTTTGAATTCCACTCCGAAAGGACAGAATCAAAGCAAACTATCTTTCTCCTCATCACATTGGGTTGGTATCCCAAACTATTCGAATGACTTCCGTCATCAATCACTTTGGGCTGATAACCCCAAACTATCCGGTCAGTAAGTTCGTCAACTTGTCATACTTTATCCCTTAGTTTGCAAGCCTTATAGACTTACCTAGTGCCCCTTTCCTTGGGTTTGTATCCCAAACTACTCGGACGACTTCCTTCATCAATCAATCTCCTGTCGGCAAGCACGTTACTCCTTGCCACGCCTCTCATCCCCTCGGGATGATACCCAAAACTATCCAGTTGACGATCGTCATATTGTCGGGAGCCGGCTGATACCCCAAACTATTCGGTTGATGAACGTCATATTGTCAAAAGTGGGCTGATATCCTAACTATCTGGCTGAGAACCGTCACACTATTAGGAGCAGGCTGATAAACCCAAACTATCCGGTTGACATCCGTCATTAGCCTTTCCTCCGTCGACAAGTCTGATATCTTGTCGTGCATCCTTTTAGGCTGAAAGGTTTGTCATTCGCCAAGTTCCCCCTGTCGTGCGATGAGCCCGATAGTTTTGGCATTCCTTGGTACGAGTCGAGAAATCCCTCACACTCCCCTTCATGAGCTGACAGGCTACCTGCTCGTCACCAGCATCATCCTTTGCATCAGCATTGCCCTCATGCATCACCTGACATTAAGGTTAACCCTTTGCATCAACATCATGCATGGCCCTGAGTCATGACTTTCGGTGCATTCGGCGAATAAGTGGTTCACGGCCCTATAGCAAATACCACTCTCCCACAGACTCAGGTGGGGTGTCTTGTCAACCCTGAGCATCAATCTCGGTTCCATATGTCCCTCGACCTTGCTCAAGAAGGGGCATCTGTAGACACTCTGATTTTGCAGTCACTTGGCAGCAGGCTCCTCTGGAAAGATGCTCTGGTTGCAACCACCACACCTAAACCCTAATTCCACTAAAACCCTAAACCCTCAAGCCCACTTAAGCCCACACAAACTCACTTTAACCTAATCAAAGAAAAAATCAATAATTAAGAATCAAAACCAAATAAAACTCATTTAAAACATCTAAAACCTAATAAATCAAGTGAAAACCCCAATTAAAGTCAAAATCAAATAAAATCCAGTTAAAATCCAGGTTAATCAAGTGAAAACCCTAATTAAAGTCAAAATCAAGTAAAATCCATTTAAACCACTTTAATCCATTTAAACTCAAGGAAAAAACCTAAATTAAACTTAAAACCCTAAAGTCACTTAATTAAGCTAAAAACCCTAATTTAAACTCAAAACTTTAATTAAAATCCAAAAAACCTAATTAAACTAAAAAACCCTAATAAAAATCTAAAACCCCTAAATTAAACTCAAAATTCTAGTTAAAACATAAAAACCCTAATTAAACTAAAAAACCCTTAATTAAAACCCAAATTTAAACTCAACACTCTAATTAAAATCCAAAATTCAAAAAACTCCTAAAATAATTAAAATCCAAATTTGAAGCCAATTAATTAAACCTTAAATCATAAAATCAAAGAATTTAATTAAAACCACAAAATAACTTGAGTTAAATAATACTTTAAAATCCTAAAACCCTAAAAGAAAAAATCAATAATCCTAAAAAATTTTAATCTAAAACCAAGTAATTAAAACCTAAACTAAAATCACAAAATCAAAATCATAAATCTAATTAAAAACCTAAAACCAAAAATCAAAACCTAAAACAAAACCAAAACCCTAAAACCTAAAACAACAAAAACTAGAAAAAACCCAAAAAAACAGAAGCCCAAACCACTAGCCCATTAACCCCAATACACCCATCGCATTTTTTTCTCAACCAACAACTTAGGAGATAGAAAAATAACTCCGGTGAGCATCCCAACTGACCCACTCTCTCCTTGCCCACGAGCTGGCCAACTGCTAGTCACGATTCACAACCCCAACTACATCATCCACCCCTTTTAGAGCGTGAGAAACCACCAGGGGGAGAAATCAAAGGAGAGGAACCGGAGGAAGCGTTGGAAAAAAGAGGAGTGAGAGCCTGAGACCATCCCATTTTGAACCCCAAAAAACCAGACAATTCCCCACCTTCAGGCCACCTCATTCCACCCTCTTGCAACACACCAGAGCCTCCTAACCACTACCGCCAGAGTCGTTGGACCAGAGGAGCACCATCGTCGAGCACCGTCAAGGAGACAACGCTGCCAACCAGGTACTCCTTTCCCTCTCTCTTTCAATCCAGAGCATGCCTCCTTAAGTCTGGAGAGCTCCCTAGCCCTCTAAGTCGCATATTGCTAGAGAATGCCAACCTTGTATGCCATCTTCTTCCCCTCCGGTGGTGGGTTCACCACCACCAGAGAGGCCACGGGCCTCGGGGCCAAGCGAGGCCCCACAGGCTTTTCCTTCCTCTCCCCCTCTTTCCTCCCCCTTCCTCCCTGAGCTCCCATTGCTCAGGAGGAGTCTGGTTGGCCTCTCATGGCCAGAAGCTTCGCCGTCGCTCCTATCGACCACCGATCCTCGCCATGTAGCCCCTGTGTGCTCCGGACGTCCCCCGTCGCTCACGACCACCTCCGAGAGACCCTCCATATCGTCACCAACCTCACCAAGCCGCCGCGCAGTTGTTCCAAAGACTAGAGCGCCGCCCATACCTCCACCGTTGTCATCTCCAGCACGGGAGACGGGAGGAGCACTCCAGACCTCCCCGGTCCACTCCGACGCCTCTAGGAGTTCCCTTAGGTCTCTCCGGTACTCGCCGCACCATTCTAGCCACAACGTTGCTGCCAATCCCATCCACAGTCATCTTCTTCAACGTCGACAACCGCTCACCGAAGCCAAAGGTGGGGGAGGCATCTCAAGCCTCCCCAGTCCTGCCCACTGTCCTCGAAAGCTCTGCCTTGCTTCCCTCCAGCCTCCTGGGTCGTCGCCGGAGCCCTCCATTTGCCACACCGTCGCCATGTCGTCGTCGGAGATCGCGTCAGAGCAGGAACGCCAGTGGTCATCCATTGATCTTCGAAGGATAGTTCCTTAGATTAGGTCTTGTAGTTTTAGGTTTATTACTTTTAGGTCCTTGGATCCTTACATTTAGGTCTTGTGTTTTTGTGTTTAAACCCCTAGAGATTTAAATAAGTTTTATTCCTTTATTATTCCTATGAATATTGCATGATTTGTCCTATTTAATTTTGATTTCATTTTCAGTCCCATAAATGTTTGTTTCTTCACATTTAGACCCTTGCATTCATGTTTTCTTTGCAATTAAGTCTTGAAGTTTTGCATTGAGCCCCCAAAACTTTTAAAAATGAATTTTCTTTATAAAAAATTGCATCGATAACCCTGAAGTCATCCATAATTACACTGATCATGTAAAAAACTTGATTTCTATTGCATTTTGGTCCTAAAATTTTGCAAGTTAGCCCCTAAACTCAATCCATAATGTTTTCTGGACATGAACATTTATATCTAGGCCCCTGAATCATTTCTTAAATCAATAATCAAAGTTTTTAATTGTATTTTAAATCACATTTTGGTATGTTTCAGATTTATTGATCACATGTGCTTGTAAATCATCACCTGAATAGAGTTTTCATCAAAAAAACCATGTTTGCAATATAAATGAATTTCTGATTTCACATTTTAGTCAGATTTGCACTTTATGTGTGAATTTTGCACAATAGACCCAAAACTTCCAAGAAACTACCAAAAGTGCAATTTTCACACATGTCACACTACAGATTCATATTCTCTTTAAATCCTACATCCTAGCATTAAGATAAGACTTTTTGAGCACATTTTAACCATGATCATCCCCTTTTTTGTGAATTTTGCACATTAGACCTTGAGTTTTCAAGAAATTATCTAGTGCAATTCTCACACATCTCAATGCCACATTTTCCTTTGATCCATCATCTGCACACTAGGATAGAAATCTCTACATGACCTTTGATCCACATTTTCAGGAAATTATCTTGTCCTTTATTGTGTTTACATCATTTTATTGTTTTTATGACCTTGTCCTCTACATGTTTTCATGAAAGCAACATTTTCCTGACATTTTTCATACATTTTCGCATATCTTAGACCATGCATCATCCCTATACATGCATTTATCACATTTGACTATTGAAATGACCAAATTAACCCCGCATCAACAATCCATGTACATGCATGTTAGTTATTGCACCAAGTCATGCATAATCTCAGTCCAAATCATTCTTTAGTATCCTTTACCCATTTAAGTATATTTTCAAGCATTCTTTAGTATTTTCACATCAGCCCATCCTTTTTGAATAAGTCTGCATCTCATGTGTTTTTCCACGGATTTTTCTCCTATCAGTCTCCAGATTCCTCTGTTTGATATTCGATTTGACTACCTTTATTCCATATTTTCGAATTTTTTCGATTTGATTTGGATTTCATCGCCCGAGGGTGTACATTAATAGGCCTAAAGGCCGACATTGGCACCATCGCAGATTATTTTCCCCTTTTGATTTTTATGACATATTTTCATGATTTCGACGATTTGAGTTGACCCCACTCTTGATCCTTTGACATCGACGTGACTTTCTATAACATTCATTCCCAAAAACACCATTATTTTATGTGATTTCCTTCACATGTCGTTGTTTGTTTATTTTATGCGGATTTCTTCGCAATTTTCCATCTCGATTTCCCTGATGCTTTCCACAATTCTAATGATTTGGGTCTATCGCATTTTTGATGGTCTTGATGTTGGTGTGGTTTTCCGGAACATTCTTTCCAAAAACGCCATCATTTAATATGAATTTCTTTACATGTCACAATTTACCTGTTTTGCGTGGACTTCTTTGCAATTTTTTGTCTTGATTTCCACGATGTTTTATGTGATTCTGACGATTTGAGTTGGTTGTATGTTTGATCCTCTTGAGGTCTGTATAATTTTATGAGCCTTTCTCGCAGGAAACCTCGTCATTTCATGTGATTTTCTTTGTCGTGTCGTGTGTCGTGTGGATTTCTTCGCAGTTTTCACGTATCATCTCGCACATCCATCTAGTATTGTCTGGGCATTCATATTAGCATGATTAGAGAAAAATCTTGGCATAGCAAGCATTCATTCACTCTCTAGCAAGCGAATTAGGCTAGAAAGAGTTTCTCAGACGTACGAGGGTACCTAACACTGTCCCCATGCGTAATAGGAATCCTTACCCATCCTCTGGCTAGTAGACATATGGTCTTCACATTTGCATCCCGTGCATTCATCTTTTGTGGTTTTCCTCGTCTTTCCCTTAAAAGACTAGGTGGTGACTCCTCTTCTTTTCGTTTTTATTCCATCTTGCGCCTTCGCCATCCTAGCATGGCTGTGGCCTCCTCCCTCTGGCACCACTCTACGTCGGATCCTTGGGCCGGGCATGATCAAAGAAACTAGCGACTCCACTAGGGATACCAGATTCCGACTTTCAGGTTAGTCTTTTCACTTGCTTTTAGATGCTTTGGCTTCACACACTTGTTTGTTTGCCTTGCTTGTGAGTGTTTGCTTACATAGTGTGCCTTTCACACTTTCTTTTACACATTTGCTCTAACACCGCACTCACACGCTTTGCCTTTTGATGTAATAGATGTTTTCTTTTCACAATCATGATGCTACGACACTTGCATATGCCATGATCATTCCTTTTGCTTGTTGTTTGCTTGCTTGTTTGCCTTACTTGTGTGTTTTCTTTCCTTTTTGCACTTGACATGCCTAGGAGAGTAGAGACATATTTGTTTCCCCTTTCTGGTTTAAAATAAAACACACAAACTCATCGAAACAATTAATCAGGAAAAACTAGAGACCAATTCGAACTCTTACCCCTCTAGTTAATAAAATTCAAGTAAAAGACACAAAAGCATACATGCATGATTCATATAGGTGCATGCATTTTTTCTCCCCTAAGTCCACCTATAGTTTGTGAAGGACAATTCTGGTAGCCCATTCTATGGCTTTGGCATAGGACATATTGCTAGTTTGTCCTCCCTTGTCTGGGGTCGTGTCGGTGCTAATAGAGGGTACAGCTCCATGCTACTATAGGAGACGAGGCCATCAACGCACCACTTGTTCACCTCCTGCGCTTTGGCCAGGATTTAGAGCGGGGACCTTACTTTCTTGCCTTGAGTCGGAGACCTGCATACCCCTGAGAGAGTTCGAAGTAGACAACTTACTAGGACACACATAGATGGTGAGAGAGCTCATAATATTTGCATCCATATGCATGTGCATTCATGCCACCCTAACAACATTGCATCTATGTCTTGTTCTACTCACATCAGGTTTCCCTGATGCCTATTTTTTCTTATAAGTTAGCGTGCGAGTCCTCTACTGGAGCTCGAGCGTCCCTGTTTTCTGTTTCCCCTTTGGTGACAGATCTCGCCCATCCTTTCCTGAGTTACTCGTCACTGTCGACGATAGCTCGTCCTAGAACCCGTCCTTTGCCTTATTGCCGCAGTCCGATTCTCACTCTCTCCCGTTCCACCATGGCCCAGTGTCTTGGTGAGCCTTTGATTTCTACTGCTCCTGAGGTGACTACCTCTGTGGTCCCTCCTTTGACAGTGATTTCTTCTGCCTCTGTCTCTCCTCTCGACAGTCGTTTCCTGATGGTCGGGAATTCCTTGGGTACCAGAAATTGGCAAGCTCACTCCACTGTGGAGCTGGTCATCGAGGCTGTCACTGTGATGGCCACACGCATTCCAGAGACCCAGCCTCTATCTTATCCTCTTACTAGACCTTCTACTTTTGGCACCCGGCCATCTACAGCAGCATCTCTGATAGGATCCCTCTTTGCTGGACAGTCTGAAGTCCAACCACTACTTGGATCATCTACGCCTTTTACTGTGGTCTCTGGTACTTGGATCCTCCACTGTGGAGCCTTTCTTGCTAGAAGCCTCATTATTTCATGTGATTTTCTTTGTCGTGTCGTGTTTCATGTGGATTTCTTCACAGTTTAGGCGTATCATCTCGCACATCCATCTAGTCTTGCCTGGGCATTCATATTAGCATAATTAGAGTGCAATCTAGGCATAGTAAACATTCATTCAGTTTCTAGCAAGCGAATAAGGCTAGAAAGACCGAGTTTCTTGGGCGTACGGGGGTGCCTAACACCTTCCCCGTGAGTAATAGGAATCCTTACCCATCCTCTAGTTAGTTGACATATGGCCTTCAAATTTGCGTCCCGTGCATTCATCTTTTGTGGTTTATTAGTGGTTTTCCTCGTCTTTTCCTTAAAAGAGTAGGTGGTGACTCCACTTCTTTTCTTTTTTATCCCATCTTGCGCCTTCGCCATCCTGGCATGGCTGTGGTCTCCTCCCTCTAGCGTGACTCCGCATCGGATCCCCAGGCCAGCCATGGTCACGAGAAGATATTGTTCTTAAAGCATTGTTTGAACTTAAAATATCTTCTAAATATATCTTTTTATTATGAAAAATCTTAAATTTGAGACAGGACACCTGTTTAGTATACCAGCAATGTGCACCTATCAGGTGCGCCACCTATGTGCTCCACTAAAGTGTGCTAACAATGTGTGCCACTAAAGTGAGACTTAGAAATCACAAAACAACCAGATTGATATGCTATGCAATATAAAATCTTATAAATATGCTCGAGACCATCTGAAAACACATTGTAGACATCTAAAAAAACTGATCACATATGGGTTCATCTCTCTTCCATAAAGCCATCAAAGGAAGGTTAAACCCAAGACACCATGACATGGGTCTTGTGCTCAACGGCAATAAGTCTCACACATGACCGCATACTCCTACTTAGATGAAAATCATGAAGCTAGATCTAATGCACAAAGCCAGCACCAAAGCACATGCAAGAAGAACAACATAGATGCATACAACAAAAAGGGAAATGAACCCATTAAGCCATTCCTATTGCATCATGAATATGAATAGAACACAGACCCACCAAATATTGCATATCTCTAAGATTCAGTAAAAAGACAACAAAGGCAAGCATATATCTCATCCAACAATTCAAGAGCATAGCATGATTGGTATGGTGGCATAAATGTCATGATCCATATGAATATCGTGCTCTAAAAAAGTGATCCAACTAGTATAAATTTCTACATGTTTATCATATAAGACTTCTCTAAAATGAACCCAAATTCATGAAAGGAAATCTAGCTATGAGAAAGTCTAGATGCCTACCTGTTGGTTTGCTCTTGTACTCCTCCACAAGTGGCTCGAGATGACCTTGATGGCTGAAGAAAACGGAGATCTCCTTCCTCTCAAATGGCCTCCAAGTGATGCAAAAGAAGGGACTTTTTGAAAGCTATGGATGAAGGGGCTTTTCCTATGCTAGGTGGATGATCACCTACTCAAGGGTGAGTGTTCTTGGCTCTGGATAAAGTTGGGACGTGGGTGTTTGTTCTTGAAACAAAGGCTCTTCTTTTCTCTCTTTTTCCAACCCCTTCTCCCAATGACTACCAAGAGTTTATATAGGGAGTGCTTGGAAGTTCTAAAGGCTCAAGAAACCAAGAGATCTCTCCTAAGACCAAGAGGTATGATCGTTATGCTGATAATGAACGAAAGTTACAGCAGATTAGGAGCATAATGGCTGGAGTTTCGCTAGGCAAATGAATAGCCAACAACCTGGATTCGAGCTGGTACACCACCTATGTGCGCCATCTAGGTGTGCCAGTGAGGTGCGCCTGGTATGTGCGCCAAGTAGGTGTGCTAGGTAGGTGCTCTAGTTTGGTGTGCTTATTTAGTGCTCCAATAAGATGTGTCATATTAGTGTGCTACAAGAATGCACCAGAAAGGTGTGTCATCTAACTATATCGGTCAAATGTGCTAAGTAGGATGCTGGCTCTAATTCTGAAGCCTTGTCCATGACTCTAGGTTAGTTTGATGCACTTGGAAGAATCTGTTTGGGAAAGCAAGATCTGAATTCATCGCCACTGGATCCATCAACAAGCCACCTCAAAATCGGGGTGTCTATAGATGCCCCTCCCTGAGTGAGGTCGAGGGATGGAGGGAACCGAGACCAATACTCAGGATTGACAAGAAACCCCTATTTTGAGGCTGCGGGAGATAATGTGTGACATCTGGGCCTAATTATCCATTTTAATTGTAAACCATGTAATTGATTGTTATATTGCTTAAATGGTTTATTAATGGATAATCTGTTATTTCTTGGATGTGTGAGCTTGTGGTTGGCTTTCTGTGCACCTGCTTGTGATTTGAGACTAATGTAGAGTCCGGTTTGAGGATGCACAGTCGCCTTGGTTTGCGAGCCTGTCTTTTCCTCATTTTCTCTCCTTTTTTTCTCCTTCCCTTTTTTTTTCTTTCTCTCACGAGCGATGCCCTTCCACCCTTTTTCGGTCTTCTTCTTCCTCTTCTTCCACACCCGTGCCACCAGCGACGGAGGCCTGTGCCTCCTAGTCCCTTTAGACGGGATGGATGGTCGACGCCAAGCGAGTGGTGGTGGAGTTAAAGAGAGGGAGGCAGGAGCGGGCAGAGGGAGAGCGTGGCGAGAAAGGAACGGAAGATGAGAGAGAGAGCAGGGGCATGCGAGCAAGGAGGAAGAGGGAGAGGAAGAACGGCAACGCGCAACCGAGGAGGTGGTGAGTCGCTCGTGTGTTCCACTAGCGCAAGGAGGCTTCGCTGGGGCGTGAGGAGGTTCACCGGAGTGCGGGAGGGTCGCTGGAGGGCTGAGCCAGGTACGCGACTCCTTTCCCTTCTTTGGTTCAGTGTTTCAATAACAATGGGGTAATTGCATGAAAATTGAGATAAATGCATGAAAAATTGTGGAAAAATCATGAAATGAATGGGAATGTGATATATAGCATGAGAATATAGATATCATGAGGTTAGGATTGGTTTTTGAGGGGGAAATGAAATTTTGGGGTTGAAGGCTATAGTAGCTGTTCTTGAGCCCCTTCCCCTTATGATTTTTGTATGAATTGTGTGGTGGATGGAATCATGAATGGTTTGAGGGGTTTTGAAGTAGACTCAAGGGTCTACGCCCTATGATTTTATGGAATTTTTTGATGGATGTTTGGGGGGTCCGATCGGGACTCCCACTTAGGGCGAATTCTACCGCTCGAAACTGGGGTGTGCCTTGTCTGCGAGGAATTCGGTATGTCGAATTTATACGGTATGCCAAAATCCTAGTAGATTAGGCCAGATCCTAGGTTTCGGTAGACCGAAATCCTCTAGTCGACCGAAATAGGGGGTTTCGGTATACCGAAAATGTTCGGTATACCGAAACAGGGAATTTCAGTATGCTAAACTAAAGATTTGATCTATCGTTTTTGCCCTGAACCTGGTATGCATAAATGTGGATTTAAATGAAGGATAAATGGTTTTAATGATATGTTGAGTATGTGTTAATGATGTTTCCCCCGTGTAATGACATGGAGGAATGTGGAACCCAAATAAATAGATTTGGGCGTGATTTTGGGTTTTAATCCCATAAATGAATGAAAAGGATGATTTTGTGTGGTTTTGGACATGAGACCCAAATTATGATTTTAAGCATGGTTTTCATGGCTTGAGTTGGGACCCCTAGTAGAGGGTCAAGTGTTGCAAGGAGATAGAGTTTTGCAACGAAAAGAATGAAATGGAAAATGGTTTGAAAAGAAAGTTTAAAGAATTTTGAAATGGAACACTAATAATGTGGTTGTCGAGCTTGAGGCGGTGTAGGCTGAGCCTGGGTTGTTGTATGTAGTTGTTCGGGTCGCCGAGCTCGTGATAGTGTAGGCTGAGCCTATGTTTTTGAGCCTAGTTGTTCGGGTCACCGACGATGTAGGCTGAGCCTAGGTCATTGGACCTAGTTGTTCGGGTCACCGATGGGACATCAGATAGAGACGTATCCCCGTGCACATATGAAAATAAAATTGAGGCCGGTTGGCTGGGGCGGTGACATCCCGCACGGGGAATTTCACCGCGGAAGTGCAAGAAGGTAGATGAAGGATGTCCTCACCTACTGCTTGTGCACCTAGTTAACCCTGATCAAGGTAACAACAATAAAGAAAGTGGAAATGAATAAAGCAAAGAAATGTGATTTGGTCAGGATTGGATCGATGGAATAGTCCTAAAATACTAAAGTGAAATAGTGATGGTGTTTTTACAAGATGCCAGCTTGTATTTATGATTTGGTTTTGAGCCCGTGAGGCATTGTGTTTTAGGTTGGATCTGGTCAGAAATGTGAATTTGAAAAGTGTGATTTTGGGAAGAAATCCCAAGTTTTGAAAAGATATGTTTTGGAAAAATGAATTCCAAAGGTTTTGATAGAAAATGCAAAAGTGTGTCTTGAAAAAGAATGTGGTTTTGGAATGAGTTTCCAAATGTTTTTGAGAAAAGAAAGGAAACATGGCTTTTGAAAAAGCATGGAATCGGGATTGAATTCCCAAATTATTTTCAATAAAAGGGAAGAGGATTTTCAAAATAAAACCAAGTTTTAGAAAAAACAAAAGAAATGAGTTTTTACGGTTTTGCCGAGATTTTGTGGTTTTTATGTTTGGGGCGTGTACTGGGTGACTTAGATGTCACTCACGCGTGCTTATTTGGTTTTCAGGTGCAGACCGCGTGCAGCCGAGTTTCGGTGCAAGAGTTGGAGCTTCTAGCCGCGCATTGCGATCCTGAAGTTGAGCCTTACTTACAGTTATTTAATGTTTCTATAATTAGTGTAATTATGCTTGATACTGTGTTTTGGTAACGTGCCCGGAATCGAGGCGTTACATAATGTTTGTTATAGGCATTAGGTTACTTATCTGGTGGATACACTGAAAGTCATGACTTGTTGCCAAATGCAAATACACAAATGCAAAGTGCAATTAAAAATGCTGAAAGTCGCAATGCCAATGCAGTAATGAAGCACTAATGCGAGAGCTAATGCTGAATACAAAAGCCATGATGACGCTAACATTGTACACAAGAATAGATGTTGAAAGTAAATGCAATGCCGGTGTTAATGTCGAAGTGATATTGCAAAAACTAAAGAAATCCTACGCACAGAGGGAACCACTGGCAAGGACATGACAAGTTGTCGGACTCATCAGTCGGATTATTAAGGTTATCAACCTGAGGAGGCGGGATATAGCAAGTCAACCAAGTCTTGTCAACCTAGTCGCCAGACAGCTTGATGGTTGTCAACCGAGTAGTTAGGGATACCAGCCCAAAGAAAAAGAGGCATGACAAATCACATTATTTGTCAAGAAAGAAAGGAGGCCCTATCCTCACAGACTTAGGACAAGCAAAGAGATTTTGCGCCTGCAAAGGTCCTAGAGAGAAAAGGATAGAATAGGACTTTGACCGCCTGATCAAAAGTTAAGTAAAAGGATTTCGTGCCTACGAAAATTCAAGGAAAAAGCAAGGGATAAGACCTTGACCAACCGGTCAAAGGTCGACTTTGACCGTCCTATCAAAAGTCAAGCAAAAGGATCGTGCCCGCGAAAATCCACAGAAAAGAAAAAAAAACAAGGGATAAGACCTTGACCGCTTGGTCAAAAGTCAAACAGAAGGATTTCGCTCCTATAAAAATCTAAGAAAATGGGAAGGATGAGACCTTGATTGCCCGATCAAAAGTTGACTTTGACTGCCTGGTCAAAAGTCAAACAAAATGATGTCGCACCCACAAAAATCCGAGGAAAAAAGCAAGGGATAAAACCTTGACCGCCTAATCAAACGTCGACTTTGACTGCCTGGTCAAAGGTCAAACAAAAGGATCTCACGCTTGCGAAAATCAAAGGAAAAAAGGAAGGATGAGACCTTGACCGCTTGATCAAAGGTTGACTTTGACTGTCCGATCAAAAGTCAAGGAAAAGGATCTCACGCCTACAAAAATCCAAGGAAAAGTATAAGGACTTTGATTGCCCGGTCAAAGGTCGACTTTGACTGCCTGGTCAAAAGTGAAGCAGAAGGATTTCGTGCCCATGGAAATCCAGGGAAAATGAAAAGATATGACCTCAACCGACCAATCAAAGGTCGACTTTGACCGCCTGGTCAAAAGTCAAGCAAAAGGATTTCGCACCCGCGAAAATCCAAGGGAAAGGAAAAGATATGACCTCGACCGCCCGGTCGAAGGTCGACTTTGACGCCGCGATCAAAAGTCAAGAAAAAGGATTTCACACTCACGAAAATCCAAGGAAAAGGAAGAGATATGACCTCGACAGCCTGGTCGAAAGTCAAGCAACCGGATTTCGCATCTGCGAAAATCCAAGGAAAGGAAAAGATATGACCTCGATCGCCCAGTCGAAGGTCGACTTCGACCACCCGGTCAAAAGTCAAGCAAAAAGATTTCGCGCTCGCGAAAATCCAAGGAAAAGGAAGAGATATGACCTCAACAACCCGGTCAAAAGTCAAGCAACAGAATTTCGCACCCACAAAAATCCAAGGAAAAGGAAAAGATATGACTTCGACCGCCCAGTTGAAGGTCAACTTTGATAGCCTGGTCAAAAGTCAAGCAAAAAGATTTCGCACATGCGAAAATCCAAGGAAAAGGAAAAGATATGACCTCGACCACCCAGTCAAAAGTCAAGCAAAAGGATTTCGCGTCCGCGAAAATCCAAGGAAAAGGAAGAGATATGACCTCGACCACCCGGTCATCACCTCGACCACTCGATCAAAAGTCAAGCAATAGGATTTCGCACCCACGAAAATCCATGAAAAAGGAAAAGATATGACCTCGACCGCCCGATCAAAGGTCGACTTTGCCTACCCAGTCGAAAGTCAAGCAAAAGGATTTTGCGCCCGCAAAAATCTAAGAAAAGCAAAGGATATGACCTTAACTACTTGGTCAAAGGTCGACTTTGACCTCCCGGTCAGTTTTCAAGCAAAAGGATTTCACGCCAGTGAAATTCCAAAGAAGGCAAAAGAAAAGACCTTACCGCTCGCTTAAAGGTCGAATAGTAGGATTTCGCACCCACAAAAATCCAAAGAAAGCAAAAGAAAAGACCTTGAGCACCAGGTCAATGGTTGAACAGCAAGATTTCGCGCTTGCGAAAATCCAAAGAAAGCAAAAGAAAAGACCTTGACCGCACGGTCAATGGTTGAACAGCAGGATTTCGTGCTTGCGTAAATCCAAGGAAAGCAAAAGAAAGGACCTTGACCGCCCGATCGAAGGTCGAACAGTAGGATTTCGCGTCCGCGAAAAATCCAAAAAAAGGGAAGGGATAGAAGAACCTCATCCACCTGGAATGAGAATCCGAAAAAAGAAAGCGATGATCCCTGGATTACCCCCAAGAAGGAAGCTGACTCTAGCTGCCCTCTGGAAGGCAAAAGAGTAATTGTGCTTGTTACTGGCTTCATTGCACGGAAACCTATATTCTTGCTAAGATGCACGACACATCCTCTGAAAGGACCTTGCTGGAGTTTCAGTCTCACCCGACATTGTTTGCAAGTTTTGCAAAAAGTTAGGGCTTATTCACAATTTTGAGGGGCTTTATTGCAAATTAGCCAGATATGACAAATTTCTGATGGCAGTATTGCTGTTGTGCTATGAAATTTGAAATTCTGCTAAGTGCTTGCAAATTTCTACTCAAATATGATGTATCGCACCCTTTGTGGGCTATTCTGCAAATTTCACGGTGTTAGGGGATTTTATGCAAATTACCCCTTCTAATGAATTTTTGAAGACTGTGCACTCATTTCCTTGACATTATAATAAAAATGCAATTTTTGCAGCCATTGAACATTTGCATTGTTGGTACATGACGGGGTCCACTAGATTGATGCACTAACTGCTGAGGATTGTGAGCAACTATAGGTTTGGGGCATATCCTCTTCGTTGTTGAACATTGCCAAGGTTGAGGTGAACTGGCAATTGTTATGCGCTACAGTTAGATTTTGGAAACTCACTTGCGAAGGTTGAGGTTAGGCTTGCACTTGTTGGGCAGACGGAACTTACCCCTACCCTGGAGGAAGTCTGACGAACCTGCGGGCTATCGCCATACATGTCACCAACCTATTTCATGTGTCGTGATAGCTATGCTTCTGTCTTGCGTCAACTGACAGGCTTATCCCAAAGTTCTTGTGAGAAGCCTCATGTGCATGCTTCTAAAAGTAGTACTGTCCTAGTGATCTTCTTGACTTAGAAAGGCAGCTGGCATGCCCCTAGTCAAAGACTTATTTCCATCCAAAGAGCAGTTAACATGCCCCTGGTTAAAGCCTCCTCTTTGCCAATATTGCAACTCAAAAGACAGTTGGCATGCCCCTGGTTAAAACAATGGCAAACGCTTTGCAAAGCGATGCAAAATGCAAAAGTGGTGCGATCAAAAATGCTGAATGCCAAATGATTTATGCATGACTCATAAGATCAAAACAAGATTTATGCATGGTTTATAGAAGATATGCCCTCAGCACCGAGGAAGCCTTCATTGCCTGCTACAAGGAACTAGAATGTCCTCAACTCACTTGGCACTACCTGGATCCTTGGGTTTATGGTGGCTCTCACTCAACCAATGGGCTTTCGGGATGAAATGGGCTCCATGCCAAACTCCTAGGGCCCTACATTTACTTTTTTTCAATAATTCACTTTTCTTTTACTCCCTCAAAGGCATGCTGACTTACACTATCTCTACTTGGAGGTAATAAACACCTAAGCTGAGGGGTGGCTACTCTCTCCTTTGTTTTGAGGGGTGACTAGTCCCTTTATAAATGTAGGCTTTATAGGTGTATGCTTCAACTCCTCTCCAAGATTTGTTTTAAGGATAGAGTTGTCCCACATACCTCTCTCATTGGAGCCATCTTCTATCTTCATCTTCTATCTTCATCTTCTATCTCTTTATTTCTTTTGTGCTCCGATATCCGTGTTATTTTTGTTTATCTCACACTCACTCACGAGCTATCATTTTCTCTCCCTCGTGAGGTATAGGGCCCTTGGGAATTTGTACATTCATCCACTTTCCCACGAATGCTGGCTCCCTTACCTCCTAGGTCACACAGGTAGTAACACGTGAGGAGGATCAAAACTCTTCCTAAGTAGGCTGGCCTTCCGATTTTCCTCATCGGGCAATGATTGTGCTAATGTTCCACATTATGATTAAAATGCAAACGAAAAGAAAATACAATGCACATGATGCGATTTATGTGATGTGCAAATGCAGTAACTTAAAATACTGAAATGCTAAAGCGAGAGACATAGAGATGCATGGCCCACAATGGACTGTTTTGCAAGGCTCAGGAGTGGCTGGTAGTACTTTTTCAGGTAGGAGGCATTGACGGACTCTGATTGCTCCTCATGATTCATACTTTCAAGAATGACTACACCCCCGGATAAGACTTCTTTCACAATGATCGTCCACGCCAATTGGGCCCATCTGCACCTTCTGTCTCGATAACATCATCTTCCTCTCCATAAGCAATTAGCTCAGATAGAATTTCTTGCTCAAAGGTTAGATCTGTGATATCAATCGAGAGGATTTCTTCCGATTCTATGCCCTGATGGCGCTTTATAACAGTTACAGTGACTTTTGTATTCTTGTAACGGCACTGTGCGACCTCTTCTACTACTTGACTGTCCAGTCTAACTGTGGACTTGGAGCTCCCTTTCTCTGAAACTGATGCATCTCTATTCACATTTTTTTATTTTTTGGATTTTTCACATTTTTTTGGGGTTTTCTGGTTTTTTTATGTTTTTGTATTTTCCATACTATTTACAAAGGGTGTTGTATGCTAGTGGCTGTCCTACTATTGACTGATGAGACTGTTGCCACCAGTATTGCCTCCTGAGCCTAGCTCAGGTTGTTTCTTTTTTACCCCTCACCCTTAAGGTGAGCCTTAAACTACCAGTACCAGCTAGACCGCCTACCGACTGATAGGAGATTAACTCCATTGGTCTAGCGAAAACTTTCTCTGATTCTTGGAGGACCATAATTGAAGCTTGGTCCTAGTGATTCTAGCTGTAGTGGTGAAACAACTGCTTTCCCTTTCTTGACTCTGTCATGCTCTGCTAAGTCTTCCGTGAGCACCTCCAATTGTTCTTGGAACAGAATATCTAAATGTTCAACTGTGTCATCTGTAAGGCTCTCTAAGTCTGCCTCCAATTGTTCTGACTCTGAGAGCATTGTACAACTCTGAAACTGCTCACAGGTTTGCTCAATAATTTGCTCTGACTTTGAATGATCATTCTCTAGAAAAATTTCATCTGGATAAATCCAAACTACTGGTGACTGTGACATTGAAACTGTGAACGGACTCTAGCTTGGATTCAAGACTCCTGCACTGGTGAAGTTAGTCAAATCGTGGGAAATGATCATCCTTGGGGACTTACAAGAGTGTGGGGATCTCTTCCGCTGGTACTGACGCTCGTATCCAAATCCTTCGTGCTCTCTCCATTCTTTTGCCTTGATCAGTTCGACAATTCCTTGGCCGTATCACCCAAGGGGAGTTCCTTTCTCGTTTCCCAACTTGCGACATAAGTTATCAACCATCAAATGGGGATCACTACGAATGGTCAAATGGCTGACGCGCTCGAGGGTAGGAATGAAATAAACCAGCTTGAACTGGTTGACCTGGTAGAGAACATCAGTGGGTTTTGGATCAAACCGGATGGGGTTTGGTGTTGAAGGACTTGGTCTGGGTGCTGGGGGTCTGCACACCCTACCTGATCGTGTTACCTCTGCACACATTTCTGTGGCATAATTGTATGGAATACGATGCGTGTCATGAGTAAGGGTGACAACAACATGGGATGGGCTGCTAGTTGTACTAGTATGGCTGGCGGATACTGGTAACTTTGAGGGGCTGGTTGTTGAATTGGCTCAAATTGAGCCAGGCTTGTAGACAAATTGGTGTACGTGGCTGAGGGTACACGATAGGTGGCGCCACAGTGTACTTCGACTCAACAGTAGGACGAATCATGCGAATTGACTCCTCGGAACCACCGAGGAAAGATTGATATAATAGGAGAGGAAAAGGGGATGACACATCATGAATCAAATCGGTAGGACGAAATGGAAGATGAGGCAAAATCAAAAGGAAAGATAGAATTGACTCCCGAGGGACCTGCTACTCCCAGGGCTGAATGTTGTGGTAAAGGCTGGTTAACTATATTAGGATGTGCTGGGGGTGCTTGTGCGGCTGCTGATGTGGGTGCTGGGCCTACCACCTGCGTGCTAATAACGATGACTTTTTGGTCAATCAAGTCCTGGATTGCGTTCCTTAGTGTGAGACAATTGTCCGTCGAGTGGCCTGCGACTCGATAGAAATTGCAGAACGCACTCATATTATACCATGCAGGAAGCGGACTTGGTGGCTGGTGAATCTCAAGCAGCCTCAAAAAAGATGCGACTTTAGGGAAAACCATGCCCAATGGCTCCACCAATGGGGTATAGTGGCACCTGTCACGGCGTTGCCGCCTCGGCTACGGATGTGCCAATGGCGGGCGCATCCTAATCGATGGGGTAGGGTATACTAGAGTGGTTGTGGGAGTGATGTGTGATGCATGAGGTGCTTCAGGTGTGGGTGTGGGTGCATAGACTACTTGGCGCTGAGGGGGTGAATGGACATTTGCCGATGCAATAGGGGATCTAATGTAAGAGACTGTATTCTTGGAGGGATCCCACCTCTTGGGTGAATTAGCATTGTGGTTATTGTTGGTGTTGCTGCTGCTAGCGCCACTATGTGAGGAAGTGGCCTATTTGGCAAATGCAGAGAGTACTGGAAAACTGCCACCGCGTAGTGAACTCTCAACACGGGCACCCACCCGAAGCAAAGCAGAAAAAGTGGTAACTGGCTGTATGCTGAGTAGAGCCCCGACTATTAGCTGTGCTCCTCGGATCACAATCTCAATAGACTCCTCGTCGAAGGGTCTATCTTTGACCTACAAAGCCAAGGATCGCCATCATCCAACATACTCCCCAAATGTTTCTTGGGGCCTCTGCTTAACTGCGACCAAGTCCTCGAGCTTCGGCACCAGGTCCGCTTCGGGACTGGTGAGGTTAAAGGACTAGGTTGAGGTTAAAGGACATGGTTAAAGGACTGGCGTTGAAGTGGTTAACTACTTAACTGATTCAAGAATTTAATATCTGATTTTAAAAATTGAATTTGGATTTAAATTTAATATCTAGATAAAATATTTGATTTTTATCTTAGATATTTTATTGATATCTAGATATTATTTTCTGATCCTCCTGTAAGATAGAACATCAAGAAAGTCTCTATAAATAGACCCTTAGGCCTTGACCTCTAGAGAAGGCTTTCCAAATCTAGAGAGAGGTTGCCCAAAGAAAGAGAAATCAGGTGAAGCCCTACCAAAATCATGTCAGAATCCTAGATCTAGAGAGATCCTTTTAGTCGAAGCCATAGCGCACCTCCGGAGCTCCATCCGTAGCCTCTAAATCCTCCATCCACTCCACAGCATACAAGGATGAAGGGAGTATTGTTTTCCAATTATTTCATATAATCCATTGCATGAAATAATATAGCCCATGGCATATACATGCGAGGAACCACCCCTTGATTAGTATTTAGTTGCATGTTTTAGTTTTTCTTTTGTTATTCCTTTGTTATTTGTTTACTACACCTAATCTAATCCATTTTCTCTCTTTTTTTCTTATTTGTTTTGAAGTGAAGGATCTTACATAGCACGAGGAGGCCGTTGGACGACATCCAGCCATCGATCTAGTGAATTGGGAATCCACATCCACTGCAATAACTCCTGCAAAGTGTCTTGTCAACCAACGAAAGCAAAAGACAAACGGCGATCACAACAAAGGTGTTGACGTGAGTGGACACGACAATATCTACATCAACCACCCCCAAATCCGCATCCATAACTATCATATCTACGTATAACACACTGATTGTGAATTTTTCAGAAAATCTGTCCTTTTTAATTCAACCACCTTTGCTCTCGAGAATCAAAATCAAATGAGAGATGGTTGCATGCGCTTTTAAGCATATAAAAGCCCAAATAAAATTTATGAGTCATGGTGCCTTAAATCACTATGAGAAATTTCACTACAAGCTCGAAAATCCACAGAAAAGAAAAATTGCAAAGGAAAAGAAGAAAAAGAAGAGAGGGGTGCTCATCTAGTACGAGGGCACTTTTAGTCGTTCCACCGTAATCGCTAATCTATGGATATGTGATTTTCATAGAGAAATTTGTGTTTGTGCGTTTGTGACGTCACTTGTGTCCCTTTGGTTTATATCCAACTCCTCCACTCCACGAGTAATGGAATCTGTGTGATCGTTACCCTCAAGACGCTTAGGGAGATATGAATGGTGTGGGTTCTGCTACCTTAGGATAGCGTTAGTGCTGCCTAAGGGTGTCTATGTCAGTGAACTTCTTCTTCCTCTTCTTTTCCTTGCAAAATAAAACTAAAATATGTAGATTAATAAAGTGTAATAAGTAATTCAATAAAATAAATTACAAATGTAAAATAAAGGGGAAAATACTTACCCAAGGGGTTTTATCCCCCTAATTGCAACTAATGTGTATGCCTAGCTACAATATACATAAAAATGAAATGTGATATGCAAAAACTCTCAAAAGAAAACCCCCTTTTCATATGCATGAAATGCAAAATATCGACGTGATGTGGTCAAAGTCAGTAAAAAACTTAAGCTCTCTAAAACTCTCCCATTCTCTTCCAATTTTTTGTCAAGTTCTCCAAGGTCCTCTATCACTTTCCTCTTTGTCTCCCTGTAATTCTCTCTTAAAATCCTAGTCCCCTCCCAATGGCTGGGGTACCTACACTTATATAATGGCATGGGAGGATCAAAATAGGTAAAAGGATCCAAAATTATCAAGATTGGACAGCTACAACAAAACGTTTCCATTTCTGAAGTGTTGAATGCAGAGATCCCAGCGTTGAACATTGAACGTAGGGAAACTAACGTTCAATACACCTAAACGCTTAATAGAAATTAATGAGGGAATATTCCTCCATTAAATGAATAATAATGCTTGATCAATGTCATATTAAAGTCTCACACGATCAGAGGAATTTTTCTTAAATGAAAATAATTTGACTCGCACAATTAGAGGAATTTTTCTTAAATGAAAATAATTTGAATTCAAATTATTCCAAAAAAGGAAGGAAGGAAGATGTTGGGATCTTGTTGTTAATTGTAGAACATAGAAAATCTTGTGTTTTATTTAGAACACGGCCAGCTCAGCGTTCAACACTCTTAGCTGCTAACTTACCAAATATGACTGCCAAGTCAATTATGGGTCAAATGAGTCATTAAATAAGGTAATAAAGACCTCTAAATAAGGCATGAAGACTCATTTGAAAATATCAAAGATTTATTTTAAGTCCAAAAATGGAAAGTTTGACTGGAATGGAAGAGAATAAACTTGGGAACATTAAACACTTGAGTCCTAGTGTTCAATATAGAATGCTAGAGATTTTGCGTGTAATGTTGAACATTGGATATGTTGTGTTCAACAGTCTAGATTTGCAAATAAGCCTTTGAAGAGTATTTGGACTAAGCAAAAGGCTTCTAAAGATGAACAAAGTATGCTATAGTATAATGAGACTTCATAAAAATAAAGGAGTGTAAAAAAAAAAATCTACAATATACATTTCATGCAAAGGCAAAGTTACATAACTCAGGAAGATCTTTCCCTAATTGAAAGTGGATTTTGACCATAGCAAATCCCTAAACTGGGCCTAATCATTACCAAAGTAAACTTCTAGCAACATGGCAAACTCAATGAGCATATGATGAAAGAGATTAACACTCTGTAGACACCCCATATGCTTGCAGCTGGACCTTAAAACTAAACCCTAGTTAAAACCCTAAACCTAGCCTAAACCATAGTCCAAAACCCTAGACATGGCAAACCCTAGCCTAAAACCCTAAACTTAGCAAATCCTAGTCCAAAATCCTAGACCTAACCTAAACTCTAATCCAAAACCTAGACTTAGCAAACCCTAGTCCAAAACCCTAAACCTAGCCTAAACCCTAATCCAAAACCTTAAGCTAGCCTGAACCCTAAACCCTAATTCAAAATCCTAACAACTTATAACAATCTTTAACAATCCTAACCACTTCCCACTCCAACATAACAACCTCTAACCACCTATAACGACTTCTAACAACCTATAACAAACCCCTAACCACTTCCCACTCCACCATAACAACCTAACCACCTATAACAACTTCTAACAACCTTAACCACTTCCCACTCCACCATAACAACCCTAACCACTTCCCACTCCACCATAATAACCCATAACAAACTAACTAGCCATTGCAAGCCTATAAATACCCCCCCTCCCCCATTTACAAGAGAAAAAAGGGGGGAAAAGGAGAGAAAAAAAACTTGAAAAAATTTGAGAGGAGAGCAACCAAGGAGAATTGTTCCAACCAAAGCAACCAAAGGAAGCTTAGAGAGGAGAAAAATCAGAGATCAGGCCAGCTCCGGCCACCTCTCCGGTGAGCTCCGACGATCACCTCCATTGTCAGCTCAGGTAAGTCCCGATCCCAGCTCAATTTCTTTCAATTTCAGTTCCTTAGGACCTCCTCAACCTTCCTAAGTTGATTCCAGTAAGGCCAGGTAGCTTCTTTGGCTAGAATCAGAGTTTTTTGGATCGCCGAACCCGATTCTCCGACAGGGGAGGTGGGGGCACGAATCCAGCAAGTGATTCGTGCCCTGGTGAGTGTAGATAGGTTGGTCTTGGTCCCTCCTTGCTCCTCCTTCGTCTAGGAAGCCTCTCCCTCACTCTGGATGTTGTTGGAGAAGAGCCGCCGGACGTAGCTTCACTGTCGCCGGAGAAGACGACCCCTGGAAGGGGTTGACCGGACGCCTCCTGCATCACAACACCTCTCCGACCATCGAAACACGTTCCCTTACACTTCGGAGCCCACAAGACACCATATTGGAGCTCAATCGCATAATTAAGTCCATAATTTGCATAAAAAACCCTGAACTTCAGTAAAATTGTTTTGAATGCATGATTTTCTGGCATAATTGCAAATCTAATCCTGAAGATTTAAATTTTTACTCAAATGGGCATAGAATTGCATTTTAAACCCCGAACTTCACTAAATTTACATTGAATGCATGTTTTTAAGGCATATTTGTAGATCAGTCCTTGGAAATTCATGTTTTCATCCATGAGTCCATTATTTTACACATTTAACCCTGAATTTCTTCAAAATTGCATTAAACACATGTTTTGCTGGCAAAATTACAGGTTAGCCCTAGGAATCCTAATATTACCAAAACAAATGCACAGTATTGCACATTTAACCCCCAACTTCTTTAAAATTGCATAAAATGTGTTTTCTTTAACATTTTAGCTGATTTAGCCCTAAAATATCAGCTTTTACTTAGAACATGTAATTTTTGCACTGAGGCCCCGAGAAATTTACATATTTCACCCATGCTTGCATTTTGTACATTTTGTTCCCCTTTTTCATGCATATATTCTCACGCTTACTTTCTTGCATCATGCACACATTTCAAACATATTTCAAACTTGGTTTTCACATTATTTCCTGGATTTCTTCCGATTTTCATGATTTTAATTTGATTTGGATTTTCATCACCCGAGGGCGTACATTAACAAGCTTGACAATGCCGACATGGACCCGAATGAGGATTATTTTCTCAAATTTGATTTTCATAGATTTCTTAAGTTTCTACTATTTTGCGAGATGCTTTCCGAATTGTAACGCCTCGAACCAAAGCATGTTACCTAAACCATAGTATCACAAGCAAAATTACACTAAATACAGTGAAATTAAATAACTGTAACTAAGGCTCACCTTCAGGAAATAATGTGCGGCTAGAAGCTCCGACTCCGACACCGGAACATGACTGCACCTGAAAACCAAACAAGCACGCGTGAGTGACATCTAAGTCACCCAGTACTTGCCTAAACACACAAACCATAAAATCTCTAGAAAACTGTAAAACTCAGCTTTTTAAATTTTCAAAGTTTGGTTTTCTCTTTGAAAATCCATTTTTCCTTTTAAAACAATATTCCCTTTTTCATTATGTTTGAAATCACTTGGGAGTTTAATCCCAAATTCAACCTATTTTCAAAACCCACCTTTCATTTCTTTTCAAAACATTTGGAAATTTATTCCAAATCACATTCTTTTTCAAAAACTCATATTTGCATTTTTCTTTTAAAACATTTGGAAATCATTTTCCAAAACATGCCTTTTCAATCCTTGGGATTTCCATCCAAAATCACACTTTCAAATTCACATTTCTGACCAGATCCAGCCTAAAACACAATGCCTCCCGGGCTCAAAAAAAATCATAATACTGGCTAGTAACTGGTTAAAACATCATCATTATTTCATTCCAGGATTTTAGGACCATTCATGAGTCCAATCCTGGTCAAGCCACTTTTCTTTTCTTATTCATTTCCACTTTTTTTACTGATGTTACCTTGATCAGGGGTAACTAGGCACACAAGTAGTAGGCGAGGACATCATTTCCCTAACCTCCCTACACTGCCGCGGTGAAATTCCCTATGCGGGATGCCATCGCCCTGGCCAACCGGCCTCAATTTCTTTTTCATATGTGCATGGGGATACGTCTATGTCTGACGCACCATCGGTGACCCAAACAACTAGGTGTAGACACCCCGATTTTGAGGTGACTCATAGATAAGCTTTCCAGATGTTGCTTTGGATGTGGCAAACCTAATCCCATTAGCTAAACCGACCATAAACCTATAGCAGGCCCACAGCCCAATTAGAAATCCAGACAGGTAGGGGAGAGCACCAAGTTAGAGCGCCAATGTGGAGCACCTGTTTGGAGCATCTAGCAGGAGCACTACAGTGGCACACCTAGCTGGAGCACTTGGCTGGCACACCTACCTGGCGCACCTACCCGGCGCACCAAGCTGGCGTGCAGCCACTTCTCAGACTACTGGCTGTTGGCTTTCCACCTCCCATGGCTGTTACCTCCACCAACGAATATGCCTTGGAATCTTCCCAGGCTCTTCGTTTACGAGGCTCCTTGTATTCTCTAGGAGTTACCCTTGAGAAATCCTATATAAGGACCCCTATAGGCAACCATTAGAAGAGGTTAGAAAACCTTGATTTCAGCAATCCTGATCTAAGCAAGCATCTAGAGCAAGCCATAGACTCTTTCCAGCAGCCTATTCTCGTTTTCTAGAGTATTCCCATGCATTCCAAAGCATCTTCAGCCCTTCCAAAGCAACAAGGATCATATTATCTTGGGTTCTCTAAGAAGGAACACCTTGGACAAGGTAGGTCCACCATCCGTCCTTTTATTTTTTACTTAGTTCCTACACCAAATAAAACATGCTAAGCATTCACATATAATCTAAGTTTTCCTTGCTGTTTACATAAGAATTTCTTGATGAGATGGTTGCTCCATGTATAGGCAATTCCCATGTGTAAAATCTG
>JAMKQA010001916.1:0-34050 GCA_024699735.1 Posidonia australis | reverse complement strand
CCACATGGATCCCAAATCACAAGCAGATACACAGAAAGCCAACCACAACCTCACACAACCAAGAAACAACAGATTATCCATTAATAAACCATTATACACAATATTGCAAATAATTACATGGTTTACAATAAAAATGGATAATCAGACCCAGATGTCACACTTTTATACTTTAGAAACCAAAAGAAACCATTTCCTTTTCTTTAGGAAAGCACAAACACCACTTTAAAATGTATGTACAGGGAAATTACTTTCCTTTCCCTTGGTTTCCTTTAAATTCTGAAGGCACAAACCCCCCTTTCAGGTCGACGAGTGAGGACTCAACTCTTATATTATATATATATGGGACTATATTACTGTAACACAATTACATTATTTAATAAAATCAATTATTGTAACTCTTATATTATATATATATGTTTTTTTTGTTGAAATAAGTGGGTATTATATTAATATCACTTGGTTATGAAGCCACTGTCAAGTATAAAATGTATCAAAATTATACAATCCTGAAGTAAAGTAGTAAAAGTCTAAAATATTATAGGCCAAACATTGAAACAGACTTATCAAAATACAAGTCACTGTAGAAGTCTTTAATTTCCATTACCTTCCTCAGGTTGTAAGGGATCATATGGGGCTTCTACCATGGCAAGGATCGCAGCAACCGACGTGCCTAAGCTAGGCACAGAAACACCAATAGTTGAGGCAATGGTCTGGGGTACACGAGTGGCCTAATCCGAGTCCTATACTTACTGCATATTATTCACAAATTAGTTGAATTCATTGCCAATATTCCCTGAAATACAGTTTTCTCTCCAAAAAATGATTAGTGTAATAATATCAGCAATAATATTTTCAGGTGTTCTAAAATTCAGTCTAAATTGCCTATTATTCCTTTCCTTTCAGATAACCCAAAAGACAGTAGGAACTAGAAGATTTCAAAGAATTTTATTAATAGAATATTTTGCAAACTTATTTAGGAAAAGAATGTCGTAGAGGTTGGTATTATTTGAAAAAGGACTATATTTCAATTGCAAAAGGACAAGTAAGTGGCAAGTGTTTAGTTGTTTCACAACTAAAGTCACAAGAAGGACACCAAAGATGTCCCAGCCAACCCTTTTTCCTTGGAAAGAATCTTATCCTGGGTTGCCATTCATACAAATAATTTCACTTTTATAGGAATTTTAGGTTTCAAAATATTCTTATGTAAAGGATATCTAATTCCTCCATCATTAAGAATATCATAACAATTCCTTACTAAGTAAAGTTTATTATCTATTAAAGCCCATACAATGATATTTGGTTCCCCATTAAGCTAGAGATTACTAAATATTTCAGAAAACTTTTCAAGTTGATTTTGCAAAATGTCCAAGTTAGAATTATTACCCCTGGGATTTAGAAATAGGCTTGAGAAATATACATTAAATTTATTCCAAATTTTTCATACAAGCCCTTTTTTTTGTCTGAATACAAGATATAGCTCTGGCCAGGAATTTTTTAGAGTCCCTAACCCATACCAAGTGTTCTCCCAAAAGGTAGTATTTTTTCCTCCATTAATCTCAAATTTAGAGAAGGTATTTACAAAAGGCAGGCTTTTCCTGAATAACCTCCACAGAGGGGAGCCATAGGAGTATACATTTAACAAGGCTCTAGATTCATTCAATGAGAAGTATCAGGATTTAACTAGCTCTACCCATTTAAGGTTTTTCGTACCCACCAAAAATTGCCACAAAAGTTTACATTTAAGGATAATTCCAAATGTTTTAATATTGATTATACCCCACTCTCTTGTCTTTTGGAGCGGCATAATCTCTACCAATTGACTAAATTGTATTCCTTTTTATTTGTTTTAGGATTACCCCAAGGAAATTTACGCTTGTATCTATCAATCTCCAATATCACCCTAGCAGGAATATGCAAGACTAAAAGGAAGTATGTAAGCATAATAGTCAAGACTGAATTTACTAAGCTAAGTCTACCTCCAAGAGAAAGGAATCTACCTTTCCAGGATGCCAATTTAGAAGATACTTTATCTAACACAGGAGCCCAATCAACATATGATGCTTTGTGATAGTGCAGAGGAAATCTTAAGTATTTAAGAGGTAGAAATTCTTGATTGCATCTAAGAATTTTACAGAATCTATCGATATTATCCTGAGGTATTCCAATTCTAGTAAGAGAAGATTTAGCAAAGTTGATCTTCAGACCAAAGCATGCTTGAAAACAGGCAAGAATTCTTTTCACATTAATGATGTTATCTTCCTTAGGAGATAAGAATAAAATTATATCATCTGCATATTGAATGTTTGTTACCAATGGGCCTTCTCTAGGGAACTAGAGACCAGATATCAATTTATTTTGAATACCTAAGTCCAACATTCTATTTAAAACATGGGTTGCAACAATAAAGAGTAAAAGGGAGAGGATCCCCCTGTCTCAACTCATTTGATGTCTCAAAATATCCTTTTGGAGAACCATTGACTAGAATTGAGTATTTGACTGAGGATATACACATTTTTATCCAAGAAATCCAAATATCCCTGTAACTAAGTCCTCTTAGAGTATTGATTAGAAAGTCCTAATTGATATTATCAAAAGCCTTTTCAAAGTTGAGTTTTAATACTAAATTAAAGTAGTTTGATTGATGCATAAAGTGAATTGTCTCTTGTGCTAGTAGAAAATAGTCAAAAATACACTTCCTTGGAAGGAAGGCATATTGATTGTTGTCTATAAGTGAATTCAGTACAAGACTGAATCTATTTGCTAGTACTTTTGATATCATTTTTTAGGTGTTGTTTAGAAGGCTAATGGGAAAATAATCCTGCACTCTCTGAGCATCTCCTTTTTTTGGAATAAGGGTAATAAAAGTTTGATTTATTCCAATTAAGGTGTCATCCTCCACTGCATTTTCCAGATGTTGGAATAGTTTTATTCAGGTCACCCGTCATGCTTTCCCAAAATTCTTGAAAAAAACAAATAGAGAATCCATTGAGTCCTGGGGATTTATTCCCTACTAGCCCAAATACACTAATCCTAATTTCATCTTTAGTAAAACTGCCTTCCAAATTTTCTAGCTATGGAAGTTTACAAGGAAAAATGGAATTCAATAATAGATCCACTCAATTTATCTCTTTATTATTTAAGCGATTAAAGAAATACTTTTCAAAGGCATTACTAATAGCTACTTTTGATTCTATCTGACGACCCTCTACAAAGATGGTTGAGATAAAAAAATTTCTTCTCTTACCATTTACAATTTTATGAAAAAAAGATGTATTAAGATCTCCCTCTTTCAGTCATTGAATTCTGAGTCTCTGCCTTCAATAAATTTCTTATTCTAGAAGAACATTATGGTGCTCTACCTTAAGAGTTTATTGATATTCCCAATTCATTATTTGTATGTGCCTCTGCTCGGCCTGTTTATCAAATTCAGATATCAGCAATTCAATTTCTCCCAATTTTCTATTTCTTTCCACTCTTTTGTTTGGTATCTATTGCTTGAATATCCTTTTAAGATATTTGAGTTTGTAGACTAACCCATTTATGGAATTAGAAGTGGCACTATAGGGAAAGTTTCTCAGCCATTCAAGAATCAATTCCTTAAACCTCTCTATGATAAGCCATGAGTTGAAGAATTTAAAGGGAGAAGACCCTCTAGGTATATACTAGGTTGAAAGACAAATAGAATATGATCTGAAATTATTCTTGTTTTCTCGTACAACTTGCATTTTAGTAATGTGTTTCCCAGGTGAAATCAGGTGACAGGAGCCTATCAAATGCAGCCATGGTTGTGTTGTTGTTGTCGGACCTTATTTTGGTATTGTGTTTATTGTAAGTGTAAATTTATCAATTCACCATCAGATAACAGATTAATGGATTATCGTAGCATAATACCCGACCCATTTACAGCCTAATTCAGACCTCATGATCCCCGCGGACGCATCACGGCTTTAGTAGTTCAAAAAGGAAGCCCCGTGTCCTCACTCCGCCACCGCCGTCACCACCAACAAAGCATCAGGGATCGACCGATCACCCATGGCCGCCGCCGTCGACCACCCGTACGTACCGAGGGACCTCCACCTTCCCGGGTTCGTCCCCGGGGTCCTCTCCATTCTCAACATCCTCACCGTCTACGCCCTCTCCTCCTTCGTCAGCATCTTCCTCGTCTGGATCCTCTCCGGTGAGATTCCTGTCCTGATCCCGTTCTTCCTAGTAATGTTGGTAGATCTTTAGATCTGGTTTCTCGATGTGGTGCGGGAAGTACGTAATCTTGCTGAGGTTTCTGTACAGAAAAAGCTCCAATTTTTATAGAGAAAGTACATAGCTGGGGTTAAAATGATGTTTGTTTCAATGGTTATGAGTGAAATTTCATGAAGTTTTCGTCTTTTTATGATGAAGTTCTGTTGCATGGGGTTAACTTCTCTGTCTTATTGAATCTGAGGCTTCTCTTCTTTTCACAATTAATGTCTACGGTATTAACGAGGCTTGTGAAAGCTAATGGTTTGATGAGCAAGGCGGTTGATTATCATTATCATAAGCTGATAAGTGTAAAAATGTGCAACGATGGGAAAGGATGAGAAAAGGACAAGCTTTTAAACAGAGTGGTGGATAATTTAACTGCAGCTCGACCTCAGGAGGAAGTTATTATAAAGTGGAAATGTGGAACCAGGGTTGATATTTACTCAAGATGGTGGATTGTTAGGTTTTAGTTTAAAATAGGGATTGGATATTTGTCTCCGTCACCCAGTCATTGTGTTATTTTATGTGTGTTGTAGTCTCAATTTCTTTAGGAAATACTATGGCATCTGATCTTCTTTGAGTTTCAGCATTTTGCTCTTGTTCCTTGTTTCATCAAAATATATTGTCAAAATTTCCAATTATTGCATTTGAATTCCTTTGATTGAATATTACAATTTTTTTAGAAATGTTAGGATATCTTCATTTTCTGTATATTTATGTTTCCCTTGTCCCATGTATTTTATCAGCAGAAATGTCACTTGTGTTTCTTTTCTTTTTACTTCTTGTCTTATGTTTAACATCTATCTTTGCCAGGACGTACTCCCAAGTTAACCAAGTTGGATCGGCTCCTTATGTGTTGGTGGTTATTCACAGGCTTAACTCACATGGTTATAGAGGGTTACTTTGTTTTCTCCCCAGAGTTCTTCAAGGATAAATCTCCATTTATTTTGTCGGAAATTTGTGAGTTATTACTTTCGACTTGCTTTATTAAATTACTAGAATTGAGATGAATAAGAATGGTGCATCTGGTTTACTCCCGCCTTTTTATCTATGATTTGAAAATATACAGGGAAAGAGTATGGCAAAGGTGATTCCAGATATGTGGCTAGAGATTCTGCTGTAGTCTCTGTTGAAGGCATAACGGCAGTCTTAGCTGGTCCAGGCAGTCTTCTTGCTGTGTAAGACTGTTTTTGAAGTAAAACATTAGGTTCCCATTTTCCTTTCGGTTTTTATAATTTTTGCATTCTAGATGGCCTCTGCAGTCCTGGATAAACCTGGATGCTATTGACTCTCTATAAATGTCACTTGACTCGAGTAATCATTTTCTGATTGGATTTCTCCAAAAAGAAACATTCTTAACATTCTGGTCAATATTTCATAATGAATGCACGATCGAATTTTGCTGCAGTTCTTTAAAAAAATCGACCAACAAAAATTCACTGTAGTTTCTGCAAGTGTCTAATTTTGTTAAGACTATTCAAAACTAACTCATGGTTCTACACGGCGGATTCTGGAAATTCTGACTAAGTCAATTTAGTTGCTTCTCAATTTTATGGGCAATGTGGGCGTTTTCAGGAGATACTCCAAGTTTGTTGATATTGAAGTATTCAAAGAACAAGAGGTTGTCTCTAATTACCAGAGAAATTTCAGTCCAGAGAAATCTGATGTCTCTTATGATGTGACTTCTTCAAAACAAATCATTTGTTGCTTGTTGCTCATAAATTTTTTAATTGCTCCTTCCATGTAAATATGATTCCTCATCTGCAGGCAGTGTTCCATTTACTCTGTGCTCACTTTTTTTTGTTGCTGACTTGCTTCTAACTTTTGCTTCTTGTACAATTTCATCCCATAGCTTTTGACAGACAAATTGTCAATCTATGTATAATGTATGCATGTGGTCTCTCATCATTATTTGTTGGTAGAGCTGGAAATTGTAAATCTCCAATTCTATGGAGATGCCCTTCTCATGGGATTCTTTTGCAGCTGTTGTAGAACAAAAGGCAGCAGCAAAGCTCATCCATTCTTGAACACGGAAATCAACACAACTGAAGGGAAAACATTTGCTTTGGGTTCAATTTGTTGAATTTTAGGAAATAAGAACTGTTGAATGTGCATTAACTTAGATCATGCCAGCTAGTGGAAATTCCAGTTAAGTCTTGAATAGCATTTGGGGTTTTCAATACCCTTCTGAAAAGATTATTATCATCTTTTTCCTCTTTCTGCTGTCTTCTGTGCTCTCTCATTTAGGTCACACTCTCAAGTGAAAGTGGCAATTACCATAGCTCTTAGAAGATTATTTTTGCTAATTGTTATGATGTAGGACTCTAGGTTAAGCAAGAAAATAAAGAAAGAAAAGCAAATTCTTGCAGAAATATATCTGTAAATGCTGGAGCAACTAATCCCTTTTTTTCAAGTTTGTGTCAATTTTGATGATTTTTAACCATTTCTTTTACTGTGAGCAAACAATTGATATTTCTTTACTTTTATTTCTTATGGCAGGTATGCCATATGGACGAGAAAACCCTACAGTTACACAATCCAATTTGCAGTCTCTCTCGCCCAGTTGTATGGCTGCCTGGTTTATTTCATAACTGCATACTTGGATGGTGACAACTTCTCCACAAGCCCCTATTACTACTGGGCTTACTATATTGGGGCAAACAGCTCTTGGGTTGTTATACCAACTCTCATTACAATTCTGTGTTGGAAAAGGATAAGTGCAGCAGTATCAAATGAGAAGAAGAACAAGAGTTCTTGACGTAAGCCAGCTGAGGTTACAACTGCCCTTGAGGAAGGGCAGTGGTTTCCATTTCCGAGGTTTTCCTTGTTTGAGAACCATCATAATGTTAATTTTCGGTTAATTTTATACTTTTAATTTGTCTCTGGAACCTCTGATTTCTAATGTTGTATGCCGTGGCAAAAATCAGCCTACATTTTCTTTGGATGAGGTTATTTTATTTAATGAAAATTATGTCATCTTTTTCTTCAAAAATCTCACTTCTTCCTACTTTTATTCCATTCTTCTTCTTGTTTCATTCCACGTGTCAACATTTCCTTGGTTAAGTATTATTCCACTGCCAGTGATTAAATAATCTTGGGTCCAAACAAACGGACCCTTAGAAATTAAAAAAAACATGTGATTGTTGTCTTGCATTCTTTTTGTACTAGAAGAAAGAAATGTTTTTTTTTTGTTAACGATTGAGATAGATATATTTCTTCAGTCTTAATGCCAGATAAGAAATACAAAGGTCCTGTAAATATTACATTACCAAAGATCCTATAGCCACCAAAAAAATCGAAATGGTATGAAATGTTACATCTTTTCTATCAATAGACCAAAATGAATCAAAAATGGGACAAACAAGTATTATATCCAAAAAATTGAATCATTCTATATGGGTCTGCACTGCTACTCATTCCAGCATGATGTCCTGGACAGCCTCTCCTGATGGTGTAAGAGGAGAAGGAAGAGAAGATGGTGCCTCAGGTTGTGGAGTCATGGCTGAGACGAATTGCTGCATATCCTCTTTCTCAAAACCAGGTGCATGATATTCCCCTCAACCAGATGTTCGGAGGTTATAGGCTGTGGGATAATTTCCAAGCCTCTGGATTACTGGAATGAAGAGATGGATTGCAAAGACTCGTTTTGTTCAGATCCTTCATCCAATCGACGAATCCGAGATGGAGTCGTCGGAACAAAAACAATGTTCGCGTAGATCTGCTAGACGTAGATCTGTTAGTAGGCGTAGTCCGATCGGACAGAGAAAAGAAGGAGGGAGAGGCAGATCTACGAGAGACAGATCTGAGAGGAAGAAGGAAGGAGAGGCAGATCTGAGAAGAAGAAGGGGGAGAAGCAGATCTGCAAGAGGCAGATCAGAGAGATAGAAGGGGGGAGAGACAGATCTGCGAGAGGTAGAAGTGGGGAGAAGCAGATCTGCAAGAGACAGATCTGAGAAGTAGAAGGGAGGAGAAGCAGATCTGCGAGAAGTAGATCTGAGAGGTTGCACAAGCATAATAATGTAGATCATGCTACTCAATAACTAGCAATGTAAATGAAACTAAAGAAGAAAAAAATTCAAACCAGTCGAGTTCGTGTGCAGCGAAAGGGGACGGAGCAGGGGGAAAAACACAGGCACAGGCGGAGTGGTGTGAGGCGGGATGCGTGGATCGACGGGTCCAACGGTGCACACGGGGGAGATTCCGCTGGCAAAGGCCTGGAGGTGGATGGCTCGGTCCCGTTCTCCCTCTCCATCCCGTTCTCCCTCTCCCTTCCCCTAGTGCAGTGCTAATGTTCCCTCATAAACACAAAAGAAAATGTGGTTTAGAAGAAAGAAATGTTACGCTGCAAATTTGTTAGGATGTTCCTGAAAATTCCACCATTACTTTGAAAATAAAACATACAGCATCCAGCAGGTGGGAGATCTACACGTGACGCAATGTATATTATCCCATGTGAAATAGGATGAAACATTTTTATTGTTTTAGTATTATGTAATTTGTTAGATTAGAAACATGGAGTTCATTTATTTATTTTAAATAATATCACAAACAGAATTATAGATTTATAGTTAGATTTAAATTAGTTTGAGTTATTAATTTGTATTAAGTTTAAATTTGAAGTTTGTTAGAATCTACTATTGATTAGTTTAGATTTTATATTTTAAATTTAATTTAGAATTGTGTCTATATATAGTACAACCATAGAAGTAATAGATAGTTTTATTATTTTAAACTATGATTAGATAAAATTCTCTCTTGTGCGGTTGTGCCTTCAAGAGCGAGCTTATGTTCGTACTCTTTTCCTATTTTCTTATATTCATCCATCCTACTTTGGATCGATTAGTATCACACTCAAGAGAGTAGTACACTAACTATTCAAAGAGAAGGCTATCTTGTTCGAAATAAGTAGTTGAGATTTTATGAGAAGAATCAAGTACTATGATAGATGATCGTAGAACTCTTCCAATGTTTATCTCAATGGAGATTGATCGTGAGGAAGGAGATTGGGATAAAAAGATTGTATCTTACAACACTTTTATTCATTGTATAAGTCATTCTAAGTTGTTCTTCAACGAAGATATTCAGTATCATTATGTTGAGACTATTAGGGTTCTTGTTTTCAATTATTATCCTAACGATGACAACGATAATAAGAGTAAAGCACACAGAGATCGTGTAGAATTACTTAATGCACTTTGTCTTTGTGTGCCCTTGACACAAAATGATGTTGATTCTTGGGTCACTAATGGAATTGAGTCCAAAATAATTGACATGATATTGCAAGACATTATGAAGGTAAATGCATGTTAATATCAATGGATCGCAGCTTGGACTCTTTGAATTAATTTTTGTCTCCAACAATTATCTAGGAGTTGATGGCACAAACAACAATTCAACGAAGTAGTTATGAAATTCGAGAATGAATTTTTTCAAATGAGAAGAGAACGATGCAATGCACGTTATCTCATGTGGAATAAGATGAAGTACTTTTATTGTTTTAATATAATGTGATTAGTTAGATTAGAAAGAGGGAGTTGATTTATTTATTTTAAGTATAAATTAGTTATCACAAATAGGATTATAGTTAGGTTTAAATTAGTTTGACTTATTAGTGTATTTATGATTAAATTTGAAGATTGCTAGAATTTAATAGTTGTTAGTTTATGTTTCGTATTTTGAATTTAAATTAGAGTGTGTCTATGTATACTACAGCCATGGATGTAATAGATACTTTCATTAGTTTTAATTAAGATTAGAAAGATCATCAAATAGTATGTTTATGTTTGTGTTCTTTTTCCATTTCTCTTATACTCATGGGTCCTACCTTGCATCAATAGATCTACATATGTACAACATGAAAGGTTGGAACTATAACAAAACTTACACAAAAATGCAATCACAGGTATGATACACTCTAGTCTATTGTTTTCCAGCAAATTTATGCACTTGATTCATATTAGATGGAGTGTAGTAGTTCTCGAAGAGTATAATCCTACCACTCATTTGCTACTCTTTACACAATTAGAACGTCTTACATGGCAATATTGTCTGTTCAACTTATTTCTGCTTCCTGGTGTTTGTATCTCTATACTTGTAATTTCCCAACTCTGCAGCACGTTTTGACGCCTTGTCAAGCACGTCTGACAGCCAAACCGCACTCTTTGAGAAGCATGTGCTGCTGAGGATTGCTGAGCCCAATTGACCTGCAGCCTGCTCCGCTGCAGAGATTGCTGCGCTCGACTTCTCCGTTGCTGCTCTTCCTGCCTCTGAAACCCTATACTTCTCGTCTAACTCTTTGGCCTTGTTCAGCATTTCACGGCCTTTCGAAGCAATTGTTTGAAACGATGGACATTGTGTTGGAGCAAATCTGCCACTAGCATTCTGCATTTATATCCCAGCAAAAAATTGGTCTGAGCTTTACTTCTAAAAAGGGTTAGGACAAGGAACAATGAAATGTAAGTAGTTTAGAAGAAAAAAAAGGGTGGTTTATTTAAAACCTTGTTGAGATAGGAGTCAAAATGCTGTGAAATGAATATACCATTCCCTTACGTTATGTTTATTGGTTAACAATCAAATAGGGTGAAATAAGGTTGAAGTTAGGCACGGGATTTCAATTGAACATGGTACAGTTTTTCTCACATATCTCTAACAAATAATTAACACATCGGTTCTCCTTGAAATACCATCTGATCTAAGTGATCATGCCCTTCTAGCAACTGATATCATACGAAGGCCGACGAAAAACATGTATGCAGCTAGAGCAAACCTGACTGAAATGAAGAGGAGAGATGAAGGCAAACAAAGTGTCTGCTGAATAAGCTACCTTTCTTTTGGAAGCTTTTAATTAGTATTGATTTCTAATAAGATCGACAATAAATTCACTAGTAAATTGTTTTTCCAATTAAATCATTGCAGATTTGCAATCTATTTACAGCAGAGCTGAACAGAGAGGAAAGTAATATATAAATTAAAGGAAGAAATACAAGCTAGTAATAAAAGTTAAATTTGCAAAATTAGGTACTCGTGCAAATGGAATTTGCTGGGATATTGGAGGCCATATCTCTGCTTAAAGCTTTTTTCCCAAGGGAACTAGTTGGTATCATAATTTCTACAAAAAAGAAGAAGAATAGCTCTCAAAGCAACTTCTAGTTTAAAATTGTGGTAACTACAAGCAGAAAAGATCAATTGACAACGAGAGAAGAGAAAGAGAATACCTGGACCTCACTGTTTTGCTTATCTAGTTTTGAAGACTTCGCCTGAAAGTTCACCGGCAATATGCAAACTCGACGATCCACAATAATAGCACCCTTCATTTAATAACAGTAAGTAATGACAAAAACAATCAGGTCAGGAGAATTTAATACAAATATTTATTCTAAAAAAATCAACATGCACCTTATGAAAAGGTAGTGGCACCATTTAAGTAAGAAATTTTGAAGTAAAGGCTACAGGTGTGCATTTTTTTTTTTTCAAAGTCAACTGTAAAAGAACTAAAATAAAAAACTATCACTAATTAGAAATGACAAATACGACTCTATATTTCTTCTGCAAAATTATATAGAATCTGAATAACTGCTTACATTCAGGAGAAGAGCAGTTTGGTAAGCATAAGGTTGCTTGAAAGTCACCATAGCCAACTGTGCTTGGTCTCCATCCCTGCTCGTAACAACCATCATGAATATAATAAACAGCTTCACTGATCAGATAAAAAACAAGTAATGAACATCTACATACTTCTCCAGCTTAATATCATCAATGGTACCACAGTATGAGAAGAAGCTGACAAGATCTTCCAGTGTTGTTTCCGTGGAGACATTTAACACCTTCACAGTAAGACCAGGCGTACCCATCTACCACACCTCAGTTTGCTCTCAAACTACCTTAGCTTTCTGAGCACAAGTGTGCTTATATATGCCAAGAACACTGAGTGATAAAGCGAAGAGACAAAGGAAAGGTGAATTCATTTGAAGATAACGGAATAAAGTAGCACGAAAAGCTATTCTCTGTGATGTCGATTTTCTTTGTATGTGCATTATAGCGAATATCTTGCCACTAGCATCTACAATATGCGGCCATGAGATAAGATCAACTTGCTCTTTTTGGGTAGTTCCTATTTGAAACTAATCGCTACCTTTTAGTGTGAAATTAGGACCAGACATCGTAGATGTTCAGGAGAAATAAATGAGATATGCATGTGATTTATTATTTAGGCCACCAGCTCAGTAACATTTACCTGTGAAAAAAAAAAAACGCTGTTCTTGAAAAATTAAATCAAATAATATTTCTTACGCTAAATTATTTGCATAAAAGTTTTCACAAGCGTTGATTTCAAAAAATTATGAAGACTAACTTTTTTGTTTTTAAAAAAAACATTGTTTACAGAAATAATCTGTTTTTCCACATGATTTACCGAACACTAGCTTAAGAGTTTGTCTGGAAACATCTTCCCGGTGAATATTCTTTATAAGTTGTTAGAAAGCTTGACAATTGATCTTCTTGATTTTGTATTAGCGAGGAATTTGCTTTTCTGGAAGAGTGTGAACCTGGGAGTCACTACTTATCTATGAGGTTGAGCTGATTTGAAGTCAAGAGAGAATTTGAGGTGCTCAACTATTAGAATCTGTAAAGAGTATTATACTCCACGGATTCAAACACTGACGTTGCCTTTTCAACTCCATATTGGTACTGGATAATTACACTCCATGGTTTATTGGTTGAGCATAAGTGAGGGTAGCATTCTCAACAACCGTTCAATCGTTCATAGAGGTTCCTCGGTTAAAGTGATTCCTAGAGGGGAAAATCTTAACATTTATTTATAGAGGTTACCCTTTCACTACAATCGGTCCTTCGTCAAATCTTTACATGTGACAGCGAATTAGGCAATAAAGTTTAGAATTAATTACTTAATAGTACCTTATACTCTATCATTGTGTGAACCTGACACACAAAGTTAAGAGGAAATTGGAGAGAGAGAGCAGAAAGAGAACTAAAAAGAAAAAATAGAAATAGAGGTAGAACCTAATTACTTCTCCTCTTGAGCTTTCTCTCGTACATATAAGCATCTCATATATATAAGCATCTCGAATTGCAATTATGACTAGAAACATCCTTAAACCAAGTAAACATAACACCTAGATTCTGTTATAACTAACATAACAAATTTCCTTAAGCCTATACATTAACATCTCCTCTCAAACTCACGGAGAAGGAATCACATAGAGTTTGACTTTGAGCTTCAAAAATGAAGACTTAATTAAGACTTTCGTCAAGAAATCGACAACCTACTCTTTGGTGGTAACAAAATGGACTTGAAGATCTTTCTTAAAAACCTTTTCTCGAACATAATGGAAATCTATTTCCATATGCTTCATTCTGGAATGAAAAACAGGGTTTACTGTCAAATATAATACACTAATATTATCACAGAAGAATATTGGTGAGTTCTTCAAAAAAAGATCCAACTTTGAACATATGGATTGTATCCACTTCACTTCAACAATAGCATTAGCTATTGCACAAAACTCTTATTCAGTAGAAGATCTAGCAACAGTTTGCTACTTCCTTAACGACCATGATATTGGATTGCCCCCAAAATATACCACATAACTAATGGTTGGCCTTCTATCATCAGGGCAAGAGTCCAATCTGCATTTAAAAACACCATGAAAGACACATCACACTGATCAGAAAGAAACAATTCATGAGTAATTGCTCCCTTCAAATATCTACAAACTCTTTTGAGAACTACTCAATGACTGTTAAAAGGATTGTGCATCATTTGGTTTAATTTGCTAACACAGAATGACACAACATATGGTGTTAAAGATAGATACTAAAGACTCCCTATTAGTTGTTGATACACCGTAGGATCAGAGAATGGATCAGAATGATGCCTTCTTAGTATTTCAATAGAGGACATTGAGCTCATCATCAGTTTTACACCATCCATCTTGGACTTGATTAATAGATCTTTTGTAATGTAGTTTTGTTGTGACAGAAACAATCCTCTTCCAACTCTTTTGTGTCACACTCCTAGAAAATAATTTGGAAATCTTATGTCTTTTATGGGAAACATAGAAGTCAAACAGTCTAAAGCTGATTGGTGACTAAAGGATTGCTACCTTTGACTAGAATGTCATCTACATATACCAAAAAGTATATGCAAAAAGTGGTGGTGTGGTAAACGAATAGAGAAGTATCTATATTTGATGTAACAAAACCATAAACTTGTAAGAACTCACTTAATTTGATATACCATGCTCTAAGAGATTGCTTCAACCCATAAAAAGATTTCTTAAGCTTGCAAACATACTCTAGATGATCAAGGTGAATAAATCTAGTTGGCTGAAACATATAAACTTGCTCCTGTAAATCCTCATGTAGAAAAGCATTTTGAACATCCAATTGCCTCATATGCCATCTTTTTGATATTGCAATTGATAAAACCAAACAAATAGTGGTTGGTTTAACCACAGGACTAAAACTGTCAGAGTAATCAATGCCCTCTCTTTGATTGTATCCTTTTGTGACTAACCTAGTTTTATATCTGTCCAGCGAGCCATTTACTTTCCTTTTGATTTTGTAAACCCATTTGCATCCAATTACATTCATCTTAGCAGTTCTTGGTATTAACTCCCAAGTCTTTGCTTTTATAAGAGCATTGAATTCAGAAGCCATAGCCTTCTTCCAACATGAAGACTTAGGTGCTCGAGTAAAACATGTTAGTTCAGGTTCATCATAAGCTGATAGAAACACCTCAGGTAAAGGATGACAAGTAGCATAAAGGACTTTTTTGAAGATAACCTATATAGATCTTGTCTACATTGCATATGTTCGAACAACTAAACTAGCAGTATGCATTTTTCCTAAATCTACTAAAGGATTTAAAGACTTGGAGGTATTAGCCGTTGGTTAATCAAGAAGAATTGGAGTAGGAGCGATTGAGGTAGAAGGGACTGAATCATATGAGACTAAAATAGGAGTAATTGAAATAGGAAGAACTTCATTAGAAGGGACTGAATTAGAAGGATTTGAAGTAGAAGGGACTAATGTACAGGGAAGAGTTATATCAAAAGGAATTGAAATAGACTGTTCTGTAGTAGACTTTTCCACAGAAGAATTTGAATTAGGAGGTGAAACAGAAAAATTGGAATTAGAACCTGAATGAATTGTTGTTCTGAGAATATGTGTAACCATGCCGGCGACAGCCTCGGACTTGACGCGAAATGCCAAATGCGCGAGGATCGGCAAAGTCACGGCAGAAATAAAAATAAAGTGCAGGAGTCGCCACCTAGTCTATTAAAAATGGAAGACGAGGAAAACCATTTAAAAATACTCAAATCATGCAAAATTAGCCGAATGGAAAAGCAGGTCATAAACCTGAAAATTAAGCAAGGATCCCTGTTACGCACGAGGAAGGTATTAGGCACCCTCGTGCGCCCGAAAAATCGGTCTTTCTCTGGATTCCTCGTTTACTTATATGAAATGTCGGCTTTTCAGCCTTCTCTGTACGTCCGAGGGCGATATGCAATGCCATGCTAAGTGAGTGATGTCTTATGCTAAATAGGAGTGCATGGGTTGTAAGGTGTGTCCTAATGCTTAGAAATGTCACCCGTGTAATGGGTCAAGCCCCGGTGCAAGGATATTGCACGGAAATGATCAAAAGATCAAACAACATCGAGTGATTTTCATCCTTGCTTTACAATATGCAAAATATGGTAAACCATGCATGGAAAGGGCTAAAAACAGAATAGGATCTTCCTGGTACATCCAGGAAGACAACCAGAGAAAATCAAAAGCAAATCAAAACTGGAAAACATGCTAAAAATCATGCGAAAAGCTGTTGTATGCTACTGAAAAACAGGCTGATGTGCTTGTTTGGTGCGCCAGATTGGTGCTCCAGTCTGGTGCGCCACCTAGGTGCTCTAGTGGGGCCAGAAGATGTGCCAAGGAAAACACCAGAAAGTCATGCAGTGCAATGTCATGTAATAATGTATTCCAAAAAGTTATGCAATGTAAAGTCTTTGTAAACCCAAGAAATGTAATTTGAATATCTAGGAAAATCCAAGCATGAGAAGATATATGGACCTTGTGCTCAAGGTATGCAAGCTTCACACAAGATCACACCCTTTTCATGATAAGTAAAAGCAAACAAGATTCAACCATACTACCTGGATCATGGGCTGATGCATAGGAATCTCCATATAGGAGTATGGGGCAATCAACCTACCAGATTTCAGCTATGGGTTGAATATGCAAGGTGCAAAAGGTCTTAAAACAGTATCATCTTAGGCTGAAAATATGCATGCAAAGACATATAACATCAGAGAATCCACACCAGGAAAATCAAAGTCAAATCATCCGAGAAACCATGCAGCTTGAGTTGTAAACATGGTGATTTGCTCTCTGACCAGTCTGGTGCACCAGAGTAGTGCGCCAAAGTAGTGCTTTGGTAAGGTGCGCCACTCTGGTGTGCTAGGTTGGTGCTCCAGAATGGTGCTCCCCAGAAAACTTGAATCAGACTGCTGTCTGATTCAGAATCTGGTCTAGATTTCAGAGATCAATGATTTTCTTTAATCAGATTAGGTATGCAGGTGATAAAAACAGGAAACATAATAAGATTCAAACAAATAGAAATCTTTTATTATTTGGTTTCAAATCATGCTAAATCATGGGTTAATGGTTGTATACTTGCATAAGATTCTTAAGAATATGCATGAGTGAATGAGATCAGTAACATTATGCAAATGGTAAACACAAAGAAGGTATATTAACTATTAACCTCCTAGCATATGATTGCATGAATCATGGTTCTCTATGTAAAGGAAACAGAGAAGAAAAACAACTCACTGGAATTACATGATGCAAATTTTTATCATATAGATTTTACATGTAGAGTATCTTGTATATGAAACGAGCATTTTATCATAAAACTCTCGTGTAAACAGCAACAAATCAGATTATATGTGAAGTTCAAGGCATGTTATATTCTATGCAAGAACTAAGATTAAAGGTAAAGAAAGAGTGGGGCTTACCTTGTTCAAAGTGTTCCTTCTTAGAAAACCCAAGATAATATGATCCTTGTTGCTTTGGAAAGGCTGGAGGTGCTTTAGAATGCAAGGGAATACTCAAGAACACGAGAATAGGTTGCTGGAATCAGTAGATGGCTTACTCAAGATTTCAAAATGGCTGCCCATGGGGGTCATTATATAGGATTTTGCAAAGGTAACTCCCATGGAATGCAGGCAGCCTCGTAAATGAAGAGTCTAGCGTAGATTCCAAAGCATATTCGCTGGTGAAGGTTACAGACATGGGAGGTGGAAAGCCAGCAATCAGCAGCCTGAGAAGTGGTTGTGCGCCAGATAGGTGCGCCTGCCTGGTGCTCCAGATAGGTGTGCCACTGTAGTGCTCCTGCTCGGTGCTCCAATCAGGTGTTCCACATTGGTGCTCTAACTTGGTGCTCTTCCCTACCTGTTTGAATTGGGTTGCGGGCCTGCTATAGGTTTGTGGTTGGTTTAGCTGATGGAATTGGGTTTGGCATATCCAAAGCAACATCTGGAAAATTTATCTATGAGCCATCTCAAAATCGGGGTGTCTACAATATGTGATGTAACAACAATAGTGGTAGAATTAAAAGAAGAATTAGAAGAATAACTAACTAATGAGGCTGATAAAAAAGGAAGACTATTCTCATCAAATACAACATGTCTAGCAACAATCAGCTTCTTAGTTGCCATATTATAACACTTGTATGCATAATGAAATGGACTGTATCCTAAGAAAACATGTGGAAGAGATATAAAAACAAGTTTATGATAATTATAAAGTGTGAGTAAAGGAAAACACTTACACTCGAACACTTTTAAAAAGTTATAATCTGGTAATTTACGAAATAACACCTCAAAAGGAGATATATTCTTAAGAAGAACATAGGGTAACAAATTAATAAGACAACTTGTGGATTAGAAAAAATGAACCGACAACTTTAGAGAGACTTCACTATGAGCAATCAAGGTCAAAGTAGTTTCTGTAAGATACCTATTCTTCCTCTCAGCACACCTATTTTGCTTTAGTGTATATGGAGCACTAATCCTGTGAGATATGCCTAACTCCTTGAACCTTTGATAAAGTCCCCAATACTCACCTCCCCAATCTGAATGAAGAGCCTTAATTTCTAAATTAAATTGCACTTTCACCTATTGTCTAAACTACATGAAAACTTGATGAACTTCTGATTTGAGTACCAAAGGAAATATCCACACAAATCTACTATAGTCATCAATAAAAGATACAAGGTGTAGACAATCCAATTTTGCAATCGCCTGACAACAGGCTTCTCAGGAAAGATGCTCTGGTTGCGACCACGAAATCTAAACCCTAACTCCACCAAAACCCTAAACCCATAGCCCATTCAAGCCCACACAAGCCCAATCTAACCTAATCTAAGCAAAACCCATAATCAAAAATTAAAACCAAACAAAACACATTTAAAATATTTAAAATCCAAATTAATCAAATAAAAACCCCAATCCAAACCAAAATCAAATAAAATCCATTCAAACCATTTAAAATCTAAGTTAATTAAGTGAAAACTCTAATTAAAATCAAAATCAAGTAAAATATATGTAAACCATTTAAAACTCAAATTAATTCAGCAAAAACCCTAATTAAAACCCTAATCAAGTAAAACTCAATAAAATCCATTGAAAATTTAATCTAATTAAATAAAAACCTTAATCCAAACAAAAATCAAGCAAAAAAACCAATTAAATCAAAATCTAAATCAAATCCCTAATAAAAACCAATTAAATAAAAATTTAAACTAAAACCTTAATTAAATCAATCAAGTGAAAATTAATTAAATCTAAATTTAAAATTTATCATACCCAAAACTTGAATCAATTAACCAAATCCATTTAAACCCATTTAAACTTTAAAAACCTAAAATAACCAAACCCAAAAACCCTAATTCAAATCACTTAATTAAATTATGAAACCCAAAACCTTAAAATCACAAAAACGTAATTAAAATCACAAAACTTAATCAAAAACCCTAATCATAAAATCCAAACCTTAAAACCATAAAAACCTAAAACCCAAAATCCTAATTATTAAAACCTAAAACAAAATCCCTAAACCTTAATCACAAAAAGAACCCTAAAAAAATAATAAACCCAAAAATCCTAATTAAAACCACTTGATTAAACTTAAAACAATAAAAAAAATCTAAACCTTAATTAAAACCATAAAAAAACCTAAAACTAAAACCCAAAATCCCTTAAAACCCTAAAATCTAAATCCCAAACCCTAAAAATCACAAGCCCAATTCGCAGGCCCAAAATCCAGCCCAATACACCCATCAATCAAAAACTTAGTAAATGTAAAACTAATTTTGACGACACCCACTGACGGCAGTCAGCCTGCAATCTCCGGCGACTTCTCCGACGATCATCTCAACATCTTCGGTGTGTATCTCACAATCCTAGGGATCTCCGATGATTCTCCTCTCCAGCTCCCATCGATCCAACGACGTCCATCCATCAGAGGAGGATCGACGACTAGAGAAGAGACCGCCGAAGTTTAAAACGCCTGGTCGCCGACAGACGGTCTCTCTGGAAGCCCCTCTCTTTGAAAGCCCTTCTCTTCCAATCCACTCGAGGGTTGAAATCCACATCCAGAACCTAGTGAATCCCCTCTACGTCCAGATCTTCTCCTTCAGCCATTTACACATCCAAAAGCCCTGAACCGCCGCAGCCAAAGTGATCGACCGGAGCACCGCCACTGGCATGCGAGGAGACAGCCAGCTCATCTTCAGGTAATTCTTCCTCTTCTTGTTTGAATCATGCTCCTTTAGTGCAGTAGGACCCTACTGGGTCATCTGGATAGGGCTTTGCGAGGATTAACCCCCTTGTCCGCCGTCGCCTCCGCCTCCGGTGGTGGGTTCACCACCATCGACGTGGTCCTTGATCTCATGGGTCCAGGGGAGGCCCTATGGTCCTCTCCTCCTTCTCCCTCCTCCTCATCCCTGAGTTCCCAACACTCAGGAGAGGTCCTTCAGGCCTCTCGTGCCTGAGAGTGTTGCCACCTCTTCGTCGACCGTCGACCGCCGTCGTCGAGACCCACGACACCATGTAAAGGCTCCCATTGCTCCTGACTACCTCTTGAAGCTCCGGAAGTCATGCCGAAGTGAGAACGCCGGTGAGCCTCCAGTGAACTTCGAAGAGGAGCTTTTTAGATTAGCTCGTTTAGTTTTAGAATTTTATTTTTAGGTCCTTAAGTCATTTCATTTAGGTTCTGTATTTTTATATCTAACCCTTTATAATTTTAAATAATTTCTATTTCTCTATTTTGTTTTTGTAAGAATTGCATGTAGCTCCCTGCATTTTTTTAATTTTCTATCTTATTTGCATTCATGTTTGTTTTCTCACATTTAGATCCCTGAGATTAGGTTCTCTTAGCAATTAAGTCCTGAAGTTTTGTATTGAGTCTTCAGAACTTTTAAAAATGAATTTTCATTGTGAAATTTGCATCCTGACCTTGAGAAACTTCATAATCACACTGACCATCATAAAAGTTGAATTTTTATCACATTTAGGTTCCGAAATTTTACGTGTAAGTCCCTGGATTCACAACATATAGTCATGAGTAGATGAAATTTGCATCTAGACCCTTAGATTAATTACAAATTCATCATTTATGGTTTTAATTATTTTCACACTCATTTTTGATATTTTCCATTGCTTTTATTCATATTTTGCACTTAATCATAGATCTCATTTAAAATTCATGTTTGCATTGTAAATTGATCTTTAGTTTCATATTTTAGTCACATTTGTACTCATGTGTGAATTTTGCATATTAGACCCTGAGTTTTCAAGAAATTACCAAGGTGCAATTCTCACACATCTCAGTACCACATTTTCATTTGATCCATCATCTGCATACTAGGATAGAAGTCACAGAATCTATTTTAATCTAGGTTTTCACCTTTTTTGTGAATTTTGCATTTTAGTTCTTGTACTTGTCCTTTACTGTATTTACATCATTTTATTATTTTTAAGACCTTGTTCTTTTCATGTTTTATTGCAAATAACATTTTCCTGACGTTTCGCATACATTTTAGCATATCTCAGATCATGCATCATCCCCATACATGCATTTATCACATCCCAGTATTGAAATGACTAAATTGCCCCTATGCCACCAATTCATGCACATGCATGTTAGTTCTTGCATTAAGTCATGCATAATCTTTGTCTAAGTCATTCCTCAGCATCTTTTACACATTTAAGCACATTTTCATGCATTTTACTTAGTTTTCATGTCATGTCATCCATTTTGAGCAAGCTCGTATCTCATGTGTTTTTCCGTGGATTTTTCTCCAGTCCGTTTGTAGATTCCTTTATCCGACATTTGATTTGATCCATTTTATTCCATATTCTTGGATTTTATGATTTAATTTGGATTTCATTGCCTGAGGTCATACACTAACTGACTAAAAGACCCACATTGGCCCTCATGCGGATTATTTCTCCTTTTTTTATTTTTGTGACTTTTTCTATGATCCCGATGACTTTAGTTGGCCCCACTTTTGATCTTTTTGATATCAGTATGGTTTTCCAAAGCGTTCTTTCCAAAAAATACTGTCGTTTTATGTGATTTTCTTCGTATGTCGCCGTTTGCCTGTTTTACATGGATTTCTTTGCAATTTTTCCGTTCGAATTTCCATGGTATTTTCTACGATTCTAATGATTTGAGTCTATTGTATTTTTGATCCCCTTGAGCTTGGTGTGACTTTTTGAGCCATTCTTTCCAAAAATATTGTCATTTTATGTGAATTTCTTCACATATCACATTTTACCTATTTTGCGTGGATTTCTTTGCAATTTTTCCGTTTGGATTTCTATGGCATTTTCTACAATTCTAATGAGTTGAGTTGATTGCATTTTTGATTATCTTGAGGTCTGTATGATTTTCATAGTCATTCTCGTCAAAAATTTTGTCATTTCATATGATTTTCTTTGTCGTGTCGTATTTCGTAATTTCATCATTCCGTGTGGATTTCTTCGCAGTTTTTGCATATCATCCTGTACATCCATCAAGTCTTGACTTGGCATTCATATTAGCATGATTAGAGTACAATCTAGGCTTAGCAAGCATTCATCCAGCCGTTAGCAAGCGAATTATACTAGAATGACCGAGTTTCTCGGGCGTACGAGGGTGCCTAACACCTTTCCCGTGCGTAATAGAAATCCTTACCCATCCTCTAGTTAGTAAACATCTAGCCTTCACATTTTCATCTCATGCATTCATCTTTTGTGGTTTGTTTGTGGTTTTTCTCGTCTTTCCCTTAAAAGACTAGGTGGCGACTCCATTTTCTTTTCGTTTTATCCTATCTTGCGCCTTCGCGATCCTAGCATGGTTGTGACCTCCTCCCTCTGGCGTGACTCCACGTCGAATCCCTGGGCGGGCATGGTCACACAAGGTATTTATAATCATTTGAAGAAATAATTGGAGAAGTCTAAGAATCTGAAATGATGATCTCAAATGGTTTATTACTGATAGAACCAGTACAATATAAAATGTTGTCGATGACTTTTAACTTGAAGACAAGCATCACACAGAAAATCATATTCATTCTTTCTAATGGAAGATGAAAAGGAGATAAAATTCTAGCAACTACTGTAGAATTTGCATGTCCAAGTCTTGCATGCCAGGTATTAAAGCTTACTTCAGAAACTTTACCAGGATTTGACTTTCCAGAGCTAGCTAAAGGTAGTTCATATTGACCATCCTTAAATGTGCCTTGGAGTAGAACTTTCCCTAACTGTGGATCCTTGACATAAACATGATATGGGTGAAATTCTAGGAATACACCATCATGAAGAGCAAATTTATGAACTAATAAAAGATTCTCAGTAATGGCTAGCTAGTACATGTAGAATATCTTTCAGAACAAATGGACCACTAGATGAAGAAAATTTCGTAAAACCAATATTAAAGATGGAAAGATGAGTACCGTTTCCAACTCTAACTTCATCTTTACCGATATATTCTTGAGAGATATCTGGATTGTTCAGAGTATTTTTAATATGAAGTGTGGCTCCAGAATTAGTTAGCCAATTTTGACTATTATTTGTGGGAAAAGAATCTTCAACCACATTGACTGAGAGTGTAGCATGAATATACCTTTGGTAATAAGTCAAGGTTGAGTGATTTAATCTTCCACAAATTTGGCATTGCACACCTACTACTTGTAAGATGCCATAATCCGTCCGTGATGTTTCGTGAATGATGGATCTCATGATGATGAGGAGGTTTGTGGTCGTGGATTCACCAACTCACCGAATCGTTGGCTGGATGTCATTTGGTGGCTTCCTCGTGCAACATGACTTCTTTCCCTTCAAAACAAATAGTTACAGATTAGATCAGGGTGTAATAAACGAAATTGAAATAAACAATGAAAGACATAACTAAATGCACTAAAATACTAACCAGGGGTTGTCTCTGCATGCATATGCTAAGGGTTATACTAAAATGCGATATAAGAATGAAATAAATGTAAGAAACGAATTGGAAACGACAACTCCTTCACTCTTGTGTGCTATGGAGTGGGTGGAAGAAGAGGAAGTACGAACATTGCTCCAGGATAGGAGAAAAAGGGATTGGAATGTGTAGGACTCTCTCTGAATTTTGGCAGGACTTCGCCAATGTAGGAATCTCTAGGCAAACCCTCACTCAGAATCTCACCAGCCTCCCTTGACCTAGGGGTATGTTTATAGACGCCAGGACGTGAAAAATCTCATCAAAACGGATTATGGAAGTTTCTAAAAGTAAACAATTTGAAAATGGGATATTTTGAGCTCGTCGCCTATGGAGCAAGTGACACATCTAGATGTGTAGTCACATGGGCAGGTGATGGCCTAGGATATTCTATCTTCTAACGTGAAAAAATAAATGAAAATATCTCTTTGGGCTTAATCGCCGCTCGTAGTGGCACCAAGTTCAAAATATCTCTCCGTTTAAAATAAAATTTTAAAATCGATTCAATAAATATTTAGCAACTGTAAACAACTCGTCCTAATATTTTCAAACTCTCTCAAAATCACCAAATATTCTAGAAAATATTTGAATTCAAAATCAAATTTTAAATCCAAATTCAAAATCAAATTCAGATTTGGAAGATAAAATCCGCAAAACTTACAAGAATTATGTTAAATATATCTATAACAAATTGCAATCTCGTAATTTGGAAATTAAGCACATGTTGAAATTATCTTTTTAAAATTATAGATAATTCTAACACTTAAAAAGTGATAATTAATATCATATCTCGTTTTCGAATATGATAAAAATATATGATATTAAAATCAACATCATCCATTATTCTAAAAGTTTCTAGAATTGTCTGGCATTGATAAGGATTTATATGTTATTCCATAAATATATAAGTACTTAGAAAATCCTAGAAATTAGAATAATGATGGGAAAAATCATGATAATACTTATAAATATCCCATATATTATATTAAAGCATAGGATGACAAATTATCTAGAAAGAGAAGTCCAGGACGTTAGGTGCCTACTAAGATGGCGTTAGAACACCTCGTCGCCTATGTGAGAGGCGACGGGATATGCCGCTTTCTTAGCTGGTGGTTCAACATGTCAGTCACTTGTCTCGAAGGCACCATATTGGTCTTTTGCATTTTATCCTTTGTATTTTACGTTAAATCCACAGAGATTCCTTAGAAGTCCGGAAAATACTCAGAAATCACATAAAATCATAAAAACATCTTCTTTAAGCTTAGAGTACTCAAATCTTTCGCCAATTTGAGTAATATGAGAGTGTTAGCTCTACCACAGCTAGCGACTCATATCAAAACATTCAAGGGACTCAAGCCTACCACCAACTTGAGCGGGTTAGCTCTGCTACAGCTAACAACCTTGAACCAAGTAAAATCAAGAATGTTTTTAAAGAAAATATGAAATATCTAGAAGATAGAGTAGAAGATCTCTAATCTCGTGATCTAGGGTGCCTCAAAGATTTTCTATCCTAGATGACTCTCGAAAATGCGAAAATCGGATATCTAAACTACTAATTGTTTATCTCCATTTCTTCCTCTATGCCTTTACCATTCTCTTGGCATTGACTTTTTCTACGAAAGCGACCACCTCCTCTAAATCTTCCTCTACCTCTATTTCCAGAATTAGTTTTTCCGTCCTTTGCCACAAAATTTGTAGAGATATCAATCTTAGGTTGGTTTCTTATAAGTCTCTGTTCATCACTTAGAAGGCCAACCAATTCATCATAGCAAACAGAAGTAATTCTAAATGTTATTGATGCTACAATAGGATCAAACTTGGAACCCAAACCATTTAGTATTGACAACGCTAGATCATCATTATCAACATTACAACCTCTAGCTATAAGACTTACAACAAGACTCTTTGCATGATGCATAAATTCAGCAATTGATTTTTCTCCTTTTTAAGAATGCTCAACTTAGATTTATATTGAAAAATATGAGCTCGAGATTGTATAGTAAAGTATTTTTCAAGAAACATCCATACATCTCTAGAGGTGATCAAGCCAACCAGTTGAGATCCAACTTCTTTGGACATGGTAGAGACAAACTAACTCAAAACAAGTTAATCCATTCCATGTCATAGAATGTAATTAGGATTTGAATGAATACCTGAGTTTTCTTCTTCAGAGATATTGATCAATGGAGCTGGATTAACACAAGAACCATCCACAATCCCCATCAAATTATAAGTATTGAGCAGAGATACAAATTGTGATCTCTATAATGCATAGTTAGAGACTGTGAGCTTATGTGAAATACTATTCTGAATAGTTGATGGAGGAATGCTACTATAAAACATTAAACTAGAACCAAAAGCAAAACCTGATCTAAACAAGTTGAAAGGTGTGTCAGATATTACTACACCAAACATTTGGAGCACCACTGATTGATCTTTTTTAGCAATCCACTTTTTTCACCACGAAGAGTAGATGTAGCATTTGCCCTGATACCATGCTAGAATATGAACCCAACATGCAGAGCTAAGAGGAAACTAAAGAGAGAGAGTATAAAGAGAAAACAAAAGAAGAGATAGAAATAGAGGGAGAATCCAATTACTTCTCCTCCTAAACTTTCTCATATATATAAGTATTTCATCTTATAATTACAACCAGAAACATCTTTAAATTAATACAAACATGACAGCTGGATTTGTTTGTTTTTTTTTTTTTTTTATCGGTTTAGATTTTGAATACCCCTGGATTCGAACCCGGGGGGCGTGGCGAGTTTTTACCATCTCCCAGCCACTGTGACAATGAGACATTGTCTGACAGTTGGATTTTGTTATAACTAACATAACAAATTTCCTTAAGCTTATACATTAACATACTCTTATTGATTTTCACTCTAGTATATTATACTTCAAAATACATTGCATTTGTATCTTGAACTTTTATCGTCAATTATTTTGGTACTTCTGTTAGTATGAATGTGTTTTACAATAATTTTTAGACAAAAGTATTATCGATGTTATATTCCCAATTCTTCTTCTTTTCTTCACTTTCGTACCTTACACTTTTGCGGTCAATTACGTTAGTATTTCCATGAATAGGAGTGAGTTTTATAATAATTTGTGGACAAAAATATTCCTGATGTTATATTTCTTATCATTCTACATTTCTTTCTTATTTCTTATTACCTTTTTTTGTTAAATTGAAGATATTTTTAAGATGATTTATGATTTGGCATTGTAATGTATTTAATATATGCATTTTTCAAACTTAGATTGATGATTGGTCTTATTAGAAGTTTTATTTGTACGAGTACGTTGAGATTATTTGTGTTTCATTGGTACTGCAATGGTTGCATTGCTTAATTCAAAATAATCTTAATAGTGGTCTCCATTACCTTTAGTTCAGCAAAAGATAGCATCCACTTTCTCCATAGCCGTGCATTTTGGATCCAAGGGAGTCCTAGTCTTCTACAAGTGAGAAGAAATAATAATAATAATAATAATAATAATAATAATAATAAGGAATCTAGAAATGAAGTAGTCAAGAAATTAGTGCTAAGATGATCGTGGTGGGTTCATAGACAAGATTATCGCGAAAATTGGGTAGGACCAGTCTCACGTAACCCAACTAGCAAACTAGTATATTGGGCCGAAGAAAAGGATATGGGCTAGGTTCTGAGTGAGGCTTAACAGGCCCAACTCGGAATTTAGTTTGTTACGCACACAAGCTCCGCATTGACCCAACTTTGTAGTCAAATTTGGAATTTGGGAAAATAGAAAGTCACATCTAATTTTGGAAATTGATTCACAACCTCTGGATGATGATTAGGTTCAGCTTATATTTTTTCGGCTTAAATAATTGATGGTTTCCACTAATTAATTATTTTTAAACTTCATAAGAAACCAATCCAGTGCTATCGATGGATCATCAAAAGGCAAATCCAGTCCAGTCCAATCGATCCACGGCATTGTGTTGCAGGATCGACAGACCAAACTTCAAAGATACAAGAACTACTTGGCAGCATCTTACGAAAGCAAGTACGAAAAAGTGCAGAATCAAAGTAAGAAAGAAACACAACAACTGATAGAGATAGACACCACTTTCTTCACTCACAGCTCGGTCAAAAAGAAGGAAAGAATTTTCAGCAAATGTTTTTCATATCAGGGACCAAGAAATTCTTAGCCTATCTAATCAGTAAAATAATAATAAGTGAAAAATAATATTAATATTCTGATAATATTATTATTTAATTTAAAAATAATTTTGATGAATAAATGTGTATAAGAAGATATTCTGGTTTAAGTGTGTAAATACAAAATATGCTGATTAATAATAATCAAATTGGTTATCAAGAACCTAATTTAAAATATATATACATTATATTATATACGTATTAATTATTAAATAAAAAATAAACATACTATATGCAATAATAAACACACTGTAATAATAAACTTTATTTTAACTTTTCGGAATAGGTATTCTGAAATAAATAAATAATAATAAGAATTACTAAGTTTATTTTAATTTCTACACAATAGAAAAGAATAATAATATCTATTTTAAAATTATTATGAAAAGAATGGTTTGATTCTTTCCTTGTCCACTGGCGAGCGGTGGCCAGTGCTGCTGTGCTCCCACAAACCGAGGCGTCACTTCTGCACCGCGGCCCGCGCTGCTTCCATACATGACCACTGTACAAAAAGAAAATGAGTAAATTCCAGTGTCTCTGCTGCAGTGCTTTTCCTGTCACAAGTTGGGAACTCAATAAAGTGCCCTTGCCAGAAACTGCACACCTTCGTTCTCTCTTTCCTACTTTCTTTCTCTCTTCTGCTTTATCGGGTCTTGTCTTCTATTCCGTGGCAATTGGCAAAGGCAAGGCAGTGTGCTGCTATATTTCGCTGGTAATTTCTGCCCTCACTGGCTCTCTTTCTTTACCATTATACCTTTTCCTCGTTCTTCTAATGATGGACTAGATTTGTAAAAAGATTTGTAAAAAGATTTGTATTAGCATGTGTAAAAGTCCTCACATGGAATGCTGCAGCTAAGAAACAACACCATCGCCTTCGTCAAATCCTCCTAAACCAAGTAACCAACTCAAGTACGGCTAGACCAGGGAAAATGAACTTCACAACCAACTCCCATTCGATACAGTATTTTGTTACAAAAAAATAAAATTCATGGAGGTTATTTTGGATAATAAATTAACAACATCCTTCTCCCGCCTTTTTCCGTCTCTCTATCTCCCTCCTCCCTCTTCGTGCAACTTCTCTTCTTTTAGCCAACACACGCCTCTCATCCCTTCCATCGCCCTTTTCCGTAGGGATTTGCGCCGGCGAGAGAGAGAGAGAGAGCAACAACAGCCGGAAGGTCAGATCGGAAGCGGGGCGAGCGTTCCATTGGTTGGCCTGTCATGGAGATGGTCTTACTCTGAGCTGGTGCTCCGTCTCCTTGTGCTTCGGATTTAGCTCCATTTTTCTGACTTCTCCTTTTCTTCTTTTCTGCTGGAAGGTCTCTGTTGGTTTTCTTTAGCATGTGCTCTGCGGAGACGCAGGGGAAGGATGTACATGACTCCTCGGCCGCAGCTTTCTGATTGGAGTCGGAGGATCATCGACACCGGTGGACCGTCTAAGCGAGTTTACCAGATCTGGAAAGGGAGTAATGTGAGGTTCCTCTCTGCTGATCTCTCTTTTCGATCGCGTCATGTTTGATGCTTCTAGTCGTTAATCGAGGAGAAAGACGTGGTCTTTCTGATCACAGCATATCATGTTAGTCTATTGTCTATTACAACGAATTCAAACGCTTAATGGTGGTAACCAGCAATTTTGCCAGGGACATGGACTTCATCTTTGAGCTTTCATCGTGCTAAATATTATTCTGCAACAACTAAAAAAGATATCTTTCTTGTGCAAAAGAGTTTTATGATGAAATATATGTAAGAAACAAGAAGGAGAACGTTTTTCTTCTATTGAAACTTGTGATTGACCCTCTTTTATAACAAAAAACAATCAGGTTATTTTTTATGGATTGATTTTTTTTAAATTAACATTTTGAGGTCCTGCACAAAATCTTGTGGATTGAATGTCTCGTTGACGAGTTAAAGAATAAAGAATGCTTTGCCAAGTCAGTTCTAAAATATTCAAACTTAAAACTTTTGAAAGTAATTGCTCTTTAGATAGTACATGGCAGATGATTTGTCTCGTGTTGGGAAATTGTAAAGCTATGCATTGATTTAATGCTGGACATCTTGACTAGCTGCCAATTCGTTATGACCATTTTAGTTGGAGCCTAATCACATTGTGCGGGATCAGATGATCCTTCTACCCTGATCCATGTCACCTATTAAAAATATGCCCATGTGTCAACCTTAAGGTCCATTTGGTAAAACTTTTCAAACAGTTAGCTTCTGGACTCAAGTGTAGACATACTCTCACTTTTGGTAATATAAAAGAATTACTATTCTAAAAGCCTTTTGATTCTAAGAAGCTGATAGTTGTTAGAAGTTGTTTGGTAAAACTGCTGAATCATTGTAGTTTCTGGGAGAAACTACATGTTTAAAAGTTGTCCAAAAGTGTTACCAAACAGGTTCTAAGTTTACAAGTAAGGGCGTGTTAGAGGTTTAGACCCAAAATTTTAAGGATTTTGAGAAACTACATGCTTAAAAGTTGTCCAAAAGTATCACCAAACGGATCCTAAGTTTACAAGTAAGGGTGTGTTAGAGGTTTAGATCCAAAATTTTAAGGATTTTGTTTAGTACCAGGCCTCTTCACTTTGCTAGTTTTTTTAAAAAGTCGGTTCACTTTGCCAGTTGGTAGTGCTTTGGATGCTCAATATTAACACAACATAGGTAAAAAGGAACAACTAAAATTGATATCCTTCATTCCAATACAGTAGAAAACTTTATAAGAAGTTGATTACCAGGACAACGTTGAAACCATGGATTTTAGAATTGAAGAACTAAACTGCAAGTTATAAACAAAACAAAGATAAGGGTGAAATTATTATGTGCCTTTATATGCATAGTTAGAGCTTAAAGAAGCCTTTGGTGGAAAGTGCAATTATAGAAGAAGTTCATTGGCTGGATGCCTGGGTCATGCAAGAGTTATTCAGGTTGTTTGATTGCTTTATGTTTTGTCAACAAAAAAAATGAAATCTATAAATAGTAAGCAGGGAGTCCTGCCTAAATTGTTTCTATAAAAGTGATAATCTTATGATGGCAACCTGTGTTTTGCAAGAAAAATTCTCCAATCATTCCACTGTTGCCATACAGTTTCTGTTTTCACTGGAGATCGAAACTTAATATGTTTGTTTTTAAATTCCATTATTCATAATTAAACCTTCTTAGCGCTATATTTCACCTTTCTTTTTTTAATATATACAGAGATTCTTTCTTGGAGGCAGACTCATATTTGGCCCAGATGTGAGATCTTTAGTTTTTTCAGTATTGCTTATCGTAGTTCCAGTTATCTTTTTTGCTGCCTTCATTTCACAAAAATTGGTCAAAGAGTTCAACAATGAACTTTGGAAGCTCGTAGTTGCAATAGCCATTATCTTTGCAGCTCATGTGAGTTTCTTCTCCTATTCTTTGAAAAGTTTTCTTCATTTTTCAAGTTTCTTGTGCTTTTTTTTTTTCAAATGTTGAATGCTAATGTCTATTTGAGATGTGCTTCCAAAGGAAGCACGGGCATGGATGTGGATATGACATGACATACACATTGAAATGACAAATCCTAAAAACAAGATATAGACACACCAAGTAACATGAGAATGTATTATTAATTATTTATTACAATGTCTATTCATATAAGTAGCATCATAAACTTTAATTTTTAACAAGAAAACTTTGAGACAACATTAAATGAGCCAGCAAGTATATTTGTTTAGCTTTCTAAGCAATTATATACAATTTACTTTCTCTGTAGTAATTCAAAAGGTTAGCTCCAAAGCTATTTAGTGCCAAAGAAATAACCAAATACGAAATTTAGCTGTTCATGTTCTCTTCAAAAAGACCATTACATGCTTAAATGTGGGTCTGGACATTTCAGGAAGTGTCCAGGCTGTGTCCAGCATTTAAAAAATGTAAAAAAATAATAAGAAACACCAGTTGGCATGTTGAACACATGTCCAAGCCGTATCAGTATCCAACACTGACACTTCTACTACTACAGAGTGTCTGTGCTTCCTAGGCTTCCATTGGAAGTTCCTGATAACTTTGTTTATCAAGCTAATTCTCTGACATTATTTTTTATAAACTAACAGGTAAAAAATTTGATTCTTTTTATGCTTTATTCAACATGAGTTTATTTTCTAAATGCATGATGTAATCCTGGAAGGAATGCAGAGAAAAAATTTTATGTTTCCCGTTTTTTGTTGAAAAGGAGAATCATATATTGAGGCTTCATCAAAGCAACCATTTATTAATATGTTGAGCCGATTTCTCACAAAAAATATACAAACATATGGTTTTTCTTAAGTCAGACTCATGAGGTTCGATTCAAAATGCTTGGTTACTAAATGTTCCAATTCCTATTCAAGTGGGCTCAGTTCATTGATGTCTAATAAAAAGTTGATATGTATTATACATGCATGTAAATTGATCGTAGTTGTTTATACTAGATCCTTTTTAATCATAATAGTTTTTATTTAGTGAATTTGCAAGCATACTATAGGAGGTGTAAGTAGATATTTCTTTTTCTTATATAATAACATCCTCCTAAAGAAGGTTTTGTTATTTCTTGAGCTTGGCTCAAAGGGATAGACGTTGTCTCAAAGAATAATGAATTCTCCCACGTTGTCTGTGGTTCCTTTGAAGAAATTAGTGTAAAGTAAATTCCTTTATGGTATTCTCAACTATACTTGTTTTTCACTTTAGTACCTTTATTTATAAAACTATTTACTTTGGTACTTTAAACTTGTATCATTTTTCAATCTACAATAGTTGTGCTAACGTCGTTAAAATTTGACATGGAATAACAGTTATGTCCTTAATAATTTCTCTTCTTTCTCTTCTCTTTCTCTTATTACTCTTCTCAACAGCAGGACAAGATGGAAACGACTAGTCTTCACCGTCATCCCCAGCCACACTCTCTGTCACCTCATCCAGGAGTGGTGTGTTGCCTACTGTTCCTTTGAGGTCGAACGCATCCCTATGCCTGAACAACTCATCGATCCCTCCCTCGTTGCCCAATCCTCCTTTGCCGTCGCCACCTTGGAATTCTGGCTCACCACGTTATGTTGGCTCCGATCGCTCTCTCGAGACTCGAAACACAATCGGGTGTTGATCGTGGAATTCAAGTTTGCTTTCGTGAATCTGGCCTTTGGTGGGAATGCCAAGGAGAGGGATTCTTCGATGACGACGAGTGATTTACAGCCTTCATTACCTCCATCCACATCTTACGGTCGTCCTGTGTCTCTACCTTAAGATGGAGTCTCTTCATTCCTATAAAGATCAAGAACCTCTTGAAGTCAGACCGACACTCCTTGATGGTCGACACCTATAAGATTGATCGAAAAGAAAGGGAAGGAAGAAATATGTAATATTTTTGTGTTGAAATGCATTTTAGTCCAAGTTTTTTTATGTAAAGAAACATTTTCTAACGAAAGTACTAAACTGACTAATAATGATAGTGTAGACACCTCGATTTTGAGGTCATTTGGCAGCAAGCTCCTCCGGTTGATGTTCTGGTCGCAACCACCAAAATCCTAGTCCACACAGGTCTCAATCAGACCCACATTAGCCCACTTGACTCAGTAAAACACTATCCCATTAAAATCCACTGAAAAACAAATAAAACACGTAATCCAACTTAAAATCCACTAAAAAACAAGTAAAACACTTAATCCAGTTAAAATCTACCTAAAATTCCACTTAAAAATTCAACAAAACCCTAATCAAACAAAACACTTAATCCAACTAAATTCCACTTAAATCAACTTAAAATTCAATAAAATCCTAATTAATCAAATTTTTAAACCCTAATCAAGTGAAAAGAAATTAAAATCCAAATAAATAAGACAAAAATCCTAATTTAAGCTTAATTCAAATTAAATCACTTAAAAATCCAAATAAATAAGTAAAAACCCTAATTAAAGTGAAAATCTATTAAAAACCTTAATTAATAAAAAAAAATAAAACCTTAATTAATCCAAAAACCCTAATTAAACCCAAAAACCCTAATTAACTCAAAATCCCTAAATAAACCCTAATTAAAACTTAAAACCATAATTTCAAATCAATTAAATAAAACCCTAAAATCCAAAATTAATAATCATATTTA
>JAMKQA010001915.1:0-43347 GCA_024699735.1 Posidonia australis | reverse complement strand
GGTTGACAGGACTTGATTAGCTTGTCATATACCGTCTCTGGGTTGATAACCTCATAATCTGGCTGATGAGTCCGACAACTTATCATTTTCTTGCCAGTGTTTTCTTCTGTTTGTGTTTTCAGCATTAGCATTAGTTTCGCATCGGCTTTCAGCATCGGCTCTTGCATTGGCATCAGCATCACATCCCCATCATTTAGATCAGTAGGTGCACGCATTTTGCATTTGCATTTGCATTCGGCAACAGGTCATGACCGTCGGTGCATCCGCCGAATAAGTGACTTACCGCCTATAGCAAACACCATCCTTCTATAACCTCAAAATGGGGGTATCTTGTCAACCCTGAGCATCGGTCTTGGTTCCCTTCATCCCTCGACCTCGCTCAGGGAGGGGCATCTATAGACACCCCGATTTTGAGGTGACTCCTTGATAAGACTCTAGATGTTGCTTTGGATGTGGCTAACCCTTGAACCAACCCTAAACCCATAGCAAGCCCGCAGCCCAATTAGAAAACCAAACCAGTAGGGGAGAGCACTTACCTAGCACACCTAGCTAGCACACTTACCTAGCACACCTAGCAGGCGCACATCCCAGGCGCACATACCCGACGCACATCCCATGCGCCCAGCCATTTCGCAGGCTACGGGCTGCTGGCTTTCCACCTCCCATAGTTGTTACCTCTAGCAATGAATATACCATGGAATCGTCCAGACTTTTCGTCTACGAGGCTCCCTGCATTCCCATGAGTTACCCATGAGAAAATCCTATATAAGGACACCCATAGGCAACCATGAGGAAGGGTTAGAAACCTTGAGTTCATCAATCCTATTCTGAGCATGCATCCTGAGCGAGCTATACCCTTCTTCCAACAGCATATATTCGTTTTCTGAAGCACTCCCTTGCATCCCAAAGCATCCTTGGTCCTTCCAGAGCAACAAGGATCTCTCTATCTTTGATATTTCAAGAAGGAACACCTTGAGAGGTAGGTTTTCTACTTCTTCTTTTCCTTTAAATCTCACTTTAGAAACATGATAAAGCATGCCCAAAATCTTACATACGGTTTGATTTAACTGTGTTTTTGTGAGGTTTTATGATAAATATGTTTGCTTTCCTTGCAAGATGATCTCCATGCAAGTCTATACCACTGTTTGCGAGCATGTTCACCTTTACTTCTAGCATAAAATATGCATGAGTTATCATCTTTTTACTGTTTCCTAGCACATAGATCTATGCCACACACTTACATGTTCTTTGCACATAGAGAAATGCTTGATATATCACTGACATGTGTTCTGATTGGATTTACCCATATCATGTTTATTCCCTGGCATTTTGCATGTTTTCATACATGAACCCATCAATTCATTTTAGTCTTAAATACATGATTTACATGATGACTTTCGATCATGTGCATCCCTATCATGTTTTCAGCTTTCAACAATGGCATGAACCCATCTGCATAAGCATGAATCACCTGTCTCTTTTCTGGGGTGGATAAGAGATTAGATTGCAGTCTGATCCAGATTCTCTAGGGCGCACCACTCAGGCGCACCACCCCAGCGCACCACCCTGGCGCACCAAGCAGGTGCACCAGACTGGTCAGAGAGCAAAGCACTCACATTAGCATCTTTGTTTGCATGACTTTGTCGAAGGCTTTAAGCTTGATTCTTTTATGGCTGATTCTCTGATATTTTAAGATTTCACATGCATGTTTTCGATTTTAACCAGATGGTTTTCAGTTGTTTTCTCCTCTTGGTATTCAGCCCTTGGCTAGAATCTGGTAGGCTAGTTGCACCTTACTCCTACGTGGAGAACCTTGTGCATCAGCCCATGATCCAGTAGCATGGTTGAATCCTGCATCCTTCATTTAGCACAAAATAGGTGGGACCTTGTGTGAGGCTACTGGCCCTTGAGCGCAAGGTCCATAGATATTGCATTTGCACTTCCTTCTCTTTAAAGGCATGGTTTCCAAGTTTTACAGAATGATTTCACTGCGTACTTTTCCAGAATGCATTCCTTGATGTTTTGGCTTTGCATAGTTTTCTGTTTTCCCTCAGCACATTTTCCTGGCCCACCTAGACGCACATAGGTGGCGCACCAGACTGGAGCACTAGTCGGGCGCACCAAACAGGCACATTGGCCTGTTTTTCAGTAGCACGCAGTAGGTTTTTTATATGTCTTGGCATGCTTTCTCGACTTGATTCGCTTCTGAGTTTTCTATGGCTTTCTTCCTTGATGCATTAGGAAGGCACAACCATGTTTTCAACCATTTCATGCATTTTAGATTGCATTAGGCATGTAGCAAAGCAAGGATGATAAATCGCTCAAGACATTAGATCTTTGATCTTATTGTGCAATATTCTTGCATCGACACTTGACCCGGCGTGAGAGCGATACTTATAAGCATTAGGACACACCCCTACACATCATGCACCTATATTTTAGACACCACACTCATTAGCATGGCACGGCATATCGCCCTCGGGCGTACAGCAAAGGCTGCAAAGCCGACATTTCATTAGCAAAAGAGAAACCAATAGAAGACCGATTTATCGGGCGTACGAGGGTGCCTAACACCTTCCTCGTACGAAATAGGGATCCTTACCCGCATTTCTGGTTTATGAAGACTTTTCTTTTATTGTTTTGCATGATTTTCATGTTATATGGTTTTCCTTGTCTTCCATTTGAATAGACTAGGTGGCAACTCCTGCATTTGCATATCATTTTTTTTTTGCCGTGACTTTGCCGACTTTGGCATATATATATATACTTTTTCCATCCTCGACGGCATCGTTACAATATTCGTCCTCCCACTTTAGATATACAAGGAAGTAGCAAGCATCTCTTGCACATACCCAAGCAACTTTGCTAGTTTTTTTAAATTCTTGATAGGTTGTCTATTCATCATCACACACTTCCACTTTATTCCCTTTGCAGGTTTAGTGTTGTTAAATCTTGTTGGTCCTCTTCCTTTACCTTTGGTACTACATGTTGAATAAAGCATTCAAAAGCAAGATATTCATCTATTTTAACTTTTAAATGGAGTGATATACGTAAATGTTTCTTATAATTTGAGTATTTACGTGGTCTTGCAAAATTCTTTAATCTGACATCCTCCATTAGTGTATCAAACTTGTCAGTATCACACGTATTAGAAGAGTTGGTTTCCTCCTTTACTTGAAACTATGTAGGCTGCCTACGAATATGTATTCCTCTTGTAGAGGGAATGACACCTATAAGTTGTAAAAAACAAGTGTAGATGTCATATCGTGCCCAGATTATCCAATTGAATATAATTACTGTAAATTATGTGTGTAATCTGGATAATTAGATTAATGTTACGAAGAGATTTGTGTAGAACTCCCTCTGTTTTCTGATAATTAACTCTGGTTCTAGCCCAACTGTGTTGTATTTTGGATTTTGTCCCACATGTGCATGAGTGGGACCTAAAGGAATTCAAAGTCAAGCAAACACAGTTAACTCATTTAAGTTTCTTTTCTTTTGTTTCCTCTCGCCTGCCATACCTCAGCCATGCCCTACCAATCGACTTCTGCCACCCTTCCACATGAACCAGCCATGCCCTGCCAACACCGTCTAAGATTCATGTGGTGGAAGGTAGTTGATTGCAGGTGGAGAAGGCGACAAGAGAGGAGGCGTATAAGAAGAGGAGGATGACTTGGGAGAGGTGGAAGATCGAGAAGGCATGGGAAGAAAAAGGAGAGAGAGAGAGCCAGAGCTTGAGAGGGAGAGGGTGAGTTGGAGGGTGTGCCACAGGTGGGGGGAGCTTGTCGACGACCAAGGGAGTCCCAAAGCTCACCTGAGAAGGGAGGAATCGTCGGAGACCAACAGAGAGTAGGCGTCTCTGTTTTCCCTTCCTCTTCATCTATTTTTGTGCAAATCTAGAATCATGCTAGGATTTTGAGTTAAATGCATGAAAGAGAGTAGATTTGTGTTGAAAGATGAGTGTATGGGATTTCGAAGAATTTTCCATGAATTATGACAGATTTTATGTTGATTTTTAGAAGCATGCTATAGCGTACATGAATGCATTCTCAAGCCTATGATTTTTGTATCTTGGAACATATGCAATAGATTTTGATGAAACTTGTCCTAAATAGACGTAGACTTGGCATGCTAGAATATATATTTTGTGCATGATTTGTTGTGAACTAGGGAGGGGTTCATCGAAGGCCCAAAGTTCGACGAGTTTAGGCCTAGGCAATCAGTCATTTTTTAGAAAGACGACTGATTCGACATATCGAACGAGTTCGGCATGCGGAACCAGGAAATTTCGGAGTTCCGCATGGATTTGGTATGCCAAACCATGACAGATTTATCAGTAATATGGTCGATTTGGCATGTCGAAATTGTTCAGTATGCTGAACCAAAGGATTTCGGCATACCGAACGAGTTTGGTGTGCTAAATCAAGGCATGAGTCACCTGTTATATTTGAGGCAATTCGGCATATCGAGGCATTTCAGTCTACCGAATCAAGCCCTAGAATTGGTTTCTAGAGATTCTTCGATGAATGGAATTTTATTCCTAATTTATGTGTTTTGGCATATTGTTTAGAAGAACATTTCAGAAGGATTTCTGAAATAGAAAAGATTTAGAAAAAGAATTATAGAAAAGAGAAATGCATGTTTTTAGAAAACGGATTACAAAAAAATTAGTGTTAGTCCTAGGTGAAGGAAACTGGGTGCCAAGCGAGTTAGTGCTGGCTGGGCCTCATGCCAATCTGGCGAGCTGGTGTTAGTTAAGCAGGTGATGTAGCTCGAGAGCTCTGTGGGCCAAGCAAAGTTGCCAAGAAAGGTTAAAACACCAACAGAATCAGTGGAGCGTTGGAAGAACGCATCCCCATGCTAGTGACCAGTGTGGCCCGAGTACAGAGAGGCCTAGAGGTTGTGACGGTAGTTGCCTACATGGGGTCTTTTACTATGTCAATGTAGGAGGCTATGGTTGGTGCCTCTTCCTCTATTTGCGGCCAAGTCACCCGTGATCAAGGTGACACCAGAGAAAGAGATTTTCAAACTTCAGATTCAGAATCAGTTTTAGGCTAGAATCGAGTTTGTTTTGGCTTCTTAGTTTTAGCCAAATTCTAGCCAAGATAAGACCTGAGATTTAGGACTAGTTCTAGCCAAGTTTGGGTTTTACGAAATTTAAGATTTGAGATTTAGGCTGGAACCTAGTCTCAAATAGTTTTCTACAAAAATATAGAATAGAGCATGGTTTTCAGAAAAAGGAAAATAAGTTTTCAAAGTGCATGTTTTCTCAAGATTTCTTGAAAAAGACTTTCCTAGAATTTTAGCCAGATTAGAGTTTTATAGATAAGTTTTCTAAAGAATATCTTAAAGTTTCCTTTGAAAATAAGAATTTAGAGTAATAGTTGTTTTCCACTATTTGTTTTGTTTTGTTAGGGCGCGTACTGGGTGACTTAAAAGTCACTCATGCGTTTCAATTGTTTGATTCCAGGTGCAGGGTTGGAATGCAATTAATCCTGGTGCTCGAGTTTTGAGAGCCATTAGCCACACACAAGTCTGGGTAGTAGTTAGTGATTATTTTAAATTTCTGCTCTTACTAATTTAACAGACTAAGACTTAGATTAGCTTTCTCTATGGCACCTTATGGTCACAGGGTGTTACAGTATATAACAAACATAAGTTAAATAACAATGAAGATAAGTGTAATACCCATAAATTCATTTTGTAATTATTTACATTTTTAATGAATTTATTTCTAGGCAAGTGTTACTGTTTCGAGGCTTGTTTGTATGTTTTGTGATTTTGGGCTTGGGCGTCGTGGACCAGCTTCTGTTTGTGTGTTCCTGTGCATGGTTGGCACTGTAAATGTAGCACAGTGTTGGTGGGCCCATGTGTGGGTCCGTGTAGGGCCTACGTTTGGGGGCTGATTGGTGTGGCTTGTTGCTGGCCTATTGGTTGTGGTGAGTTGTTGGGTTCGTGCGGTTGTTGGCGAGGCTGGCAGCTGAGAGAGCGTTGGTGCGCGCGTGGCTGACTGGTTGCATGCACGCGGCCACCTGCTTTCTCCGCATGGCCTTTTAAGCTAGGGCCTTCTGCCATGTACGACCTGAGCCTTTCCTTCTTCTCCCTGTGCACTCCTTCCTCCTTCTTGAGCATGCCTGGCTCCCTTGCCCTCACTCCCACTTCCCCATTTCCACCCTCCCCTCTCCATTCTCGTCTCTCTCCCCCTTCTCCCTCACTCACTCCCTTTCCCCTCCTCCTCCCTGCCACTCTTTGCCTCCTCTCGATTCAACGTGCCCAAGGATCAATAGCGGCATGTGGCAGCTCATGGCAGCGTGTGGAGCTCCGGTGGTGTGTCTTTGTGGTCAAGAAAGCCTCAACGAGGGTCGGAGTTGTCGGTGGCACTAGTGGTTGGTTAGAGGATCGTCGGAAAGCTCATTTTAGGTACGCACCTCATCCCATGTTGTAGAAAGCATGAAAATGGTAGAAAATGATAGAAATGCATGGAATCTAAGTAAATTTACATTCTTAGAATTTATTGTGAATTTATGATGATTTTTTGTAGCATTTATGGCAATTTATGGTGTTGAGTAGTTTTGGGTCATTTTTGACCCCTGTGGTTTCCCAAATTTATTTCTCCTTGCATGGTGAATGGATTTCGGTTTTGTTTGTGGATTTGGAGTAGACTCGAGGGTCTACCATATATGTTTTAGTTGGATTTTGTGGTGCTTGTTTTTGGGGTCCGCCCTTTGGTCTCATTTTAGGCGATCTTGCAAGTGGGTGCCTTAGGCCGTTTTCTGGTTTCACGGAAAACGACATACTGAATCATTTTAGTATGCCATTTTTTAGTCAGATTAGGTCCTCTAGTCAAAATTCAATCGGTCAAACCTCCTCACTCTACCATTTTTCGCTATGAGTGTTGACCATTGTGTCACAATTCAGTCGACCAGATTTATTCGGTCTACTTAACCAGGAACTTTCGATCGATCGATCCGATTTTCAGTCTACCGTTTTTGGTGTCTGTACCTATTTTGGTCGACCAATTCTAGTCGGTCTTCCGATCTAGGAGATTTTGGTATACCGAGCCCATTTTGGTATGCCGAATCAAGGCCTAGCTTTTTTATAAGATGTGATTCTCGTGGGTTTTCCAGATTGGTTTGTTTTGCCCATTTGAGATGGGATCGTGGGCCATCACTGGTGGTCTTGTGGGACACTTGATGTGCCGTTTTGTTGAGGTTTTTGAATGAGTTTCCAAATATATAAAATGGTTTGGAAATGATTTTCAAAGTAATGGTTGGTCTGTTTTGGAAAATGGTTTTCTTGGTTTTTTGTGTGCGGGCCGAGACACGATGGGACCGTGTCGTCAGGACCAGGGAATGTGACGACATTCTCAAGTGGTTGGGCACATCTCCCTGGTTGAGGTCAAGGGCCGAGATACCGGACGTTGAGAGTCATCGGGTCTTAGAGGTATGAGACTCCCTGACTGTCGTCTCGAGGCTAGGGTTGTGGTCCGCGAGTTGAGGTGTCTTGTGGCATGACGGGGAGGTATGATACTCTTATTGTCGCTGTGAGCACTGAGGCTCAGTTGTTGTCAGGTATGGAGGTATGACACTCCCTCCTGAGCACCATGTGGAGAACGTTGTGAGGAGGCATACTCTATGGTGGCCAGTGCTGGTGGGACATGTGCTCCGTAATTGGTAGTGTCCTGAGAGACAGGTCTGCCTTCCCTGGTGGGGGTTGACTCTGTGAGGGTTCTCTAGGTAGGAGGATCATGGGACGATGGTTGGCTCCTGCATAGGGTGGCACATTGTGACAGTGTAGTGCACTTCGGTGGCTGCTTGTGGCCAGAGTTGGTTGCTTGGCGTCGGGCTTCACGACTCACTGTATGTGGTTTTGGCCATTGAGGGCCTAATTTCCACCTATCTGCTGTTTTGGTCGGTGTGGGGGCGTTTGCTGTGGTATTTAGCCTTGTGAGCCTAGTTTGTGGGATTTTAGAGAAAATGGTTTGCGAAATGAATTTAAAAAGAAAATTAATTATGGTTTTGTTTTCTGCCATTTTCGTGGGGTGCATGCTGGGTGACTTTTGTCACTCACGCTTTCTTCGTGGTTTTGGGTTGCAAGTGCAGACATGTAGATAAGTTTTAGCATAGTGCATTTGGTCTGGAGTCTCGTAGCTACACACACAGGTTACTAGTAGTTGATATTTCTATTTAGCTTTTAATTTCGGGTAATTTAAATTATTTTAAATTATTAGGGAAATTAGGGACGTTACAATAAGTTTGTTAAAATATGAGAAAAATTATATATTGAATAAAAACAAATCCAAAGAAGAATCATGAGAAGGTGTTTGTGAGATTCCTTCATTGTCGAATGTCCTTATGAACTATTCCTTTCCTCTGTGTAAGGATCTGACATTACTATACCTGCCTCAGATATGGAGTCTTCTAGTAGTAGTGGTTTCCTCCTTTTGCCAAAATCGTAAATGATCTTTATAAACATGGGGCACCCTTGTAGAGGTAATAGCACTTATAAATTACAAAAAAGAAGCATGTATAACAAACATAAGCTATCTATAAAAATGTGTATGGCATCTCAACTTGGTAAAGTGTCTTTTTGAAAACATTACAAAAGAACAAAGGCCAACTTGTAATATATCCTACATTAGTTTCATAAGCAAAATACAAACAACTAACATAAGCATACCACAATAAACAACTAATAGCTAACCAAAAAAATAATCTCCATGCAGATAAGTATGTTAAAGTACAAAAATACTTGATAAAAAATCATCTAAAGAAGAATGATGAAAAGGTGTTTGTGAGTTTATTTCATTGTTGAATGTCCCTACATACTGTTCCTCTCCCTTTATGTGAGGATCCAACATCTTTGTACCTCCTTTGGACATGATTGGCCTTTTAGTAGTGGTATTTTCATCCCCTTGATGAAAATGTACAAGTTGTTTAGAACAACATGGCCATCTTGGAGAGGGAAGAATACATGAAAAAAAAATTATAAATCTTATATATCAAAAAATAATCCAAAATATGATGCAAATAAGTATGTTAATTTAGAAAAATAAACCATCAAAAGAAGATTAATTAGAAAGTCTCAGAAAACTCCCTCCACTGCCATTAGTTCCTACGAACTATCACTTCTATTGTCATTGTATCCACCTTGACTATAGATGATCTTGTGGTAGATGTTCTCTCTTCCCCTTCTTGAAATCATGTAGTTGCTCTGTGTGAATTCTTGCTCCTGTTGAGGAAACACCTATAAATGATAAGGTATAAGATTATGTGAGAAAGATCTAATTTAAAATGTGCTAACAAAAATAACAATTTTAGTATTTAGAAAACAAGCAATAGATAATAGCTGGCATACCATGGATATCTGAATAATTAGATGGTCTTGAAGGACTTTCTCCAATGTTGAATGAATGTTCACCCTCCTTAGAACTAGTGTTTGTTGGAATGGTATTATTCAAGACCTTTGTGATAGATCTCAATTTTGGTTTCCCTCCACGCATATCCATGTTTCTATGCAAGAAAATTGCAATTCATGTTATATCAAGGATTAAATGACCTTCTAGAGTGGAATCTTTAAAGTAATCATTATTGTTTGTGTCCAAACCGAGCAAACAATAAACACAAATGAGTAGCACGTGCATCGTGCCTTCTTCAAAAATAAAATAAGGCAATTTAAATAAAAATCACCTTCCATTTAGAAATGTCAGATACTTAAATGATATCTATATACATGATGAAATAGGATAAAACTTCATATTCATAAAATACTACTTTCAAATGGGCATAACAAAGAAAAAGTATATAGTACATATAGTCAACAAAAAGCGATAAATTTACACTGAAAAAAAAATCACAACTATCTTAATCTCTTTGCCTTGTTCACAACTCCGTCTTTTACATGAACAGTACTAACATCTCTTCTTACCCAATCAACACGACCTCAAACTCATACTAATTCTCCTCTCCCAACACATCTTCATGGAGCCTTCCTCAAGATTAACTTCATCAGGAAGCTCATGTATCTTGGCTTCCATCTCAAGGATTCTTTGAAGGATCCTTTGAGTAGTGAACTGGTTGAACTTGTGTAGGAAGAATAAAAGGCTCATTCTTGTAACTTTTTCTTGTTGTATTCATACATGTGAACTTAAAAATCATCTATCACAAGTCCCTTATTTGAAGTCATGTTGTACCACTTACACTTGAAAGGTAAATAGCTGACTACATCATAAAGCTAACTTTGATAATTTCTATTAGGACTCCATACCATACATTGCCAACAACATCACCAATCACCATAATGCCATCATTTTGGGTAGTTCTTGCCTCCTCTAGAGATTTGGTTTCGAATTTGTATCCATTATGCAAAAAGAGCCCTTGAAAGACTAAAATTCCAGGACATGGACCTCAAGCTTGACTTCTCAAGTACTTTATTGTGCACCCTCAATTGATTAATCTAACAAACAAAATGCAAAACTTTTGTAACTCCACGTGGGTATTGACATAAAATAATTGGTTACAAATACTTACATGATCTTTAAACCAATCGACAAATTTTTTATGTTGCTCCAATTGGACCCTTTCTTTAGTCCATTCTAGATGTTGACTCTCTACAAATGTTTTATGCAACCTACATGTGATTTTCATAATAAATTTCATAGACTATATGAAAGCAATAACAAAATACAATTATGTTTTTATAATTTTTGTAAATAAGAAATGCTTGAGTTGGTATTGAAGAAAACAAACTGATGGACTTGGTTAACTTCATCAATAGACATGGAACGCTTGACAACAAGTCCTACAAGTCCCTCTTGAAGTCTCTTTCTTCGATTCAATTTTGTCAAGGTGACAAGCATAGAATGTTGATGCTTCCTCCATAAGGTGTGCTTGAGCAATTGATCCCTTTAGTCAACATCGAATGCAAATATAGTTCTTAAGTGTAAGCAAGTACCTTTCTATAGAGTACATCCATTGATATTATACTAGTCCTGCAAGTTTAGCCTTGGTCGCCAAGTGGATGGTGAGATGTACCATGACGTCAAAGAAAGTCAGAGGGAGAAGATTTTCAAGCTTATAAATAATTATTGGGATAAAGTCTTCAAGTTTTGTCAATGTTGACACATCAACAATTTTAGAGCACAACTCTAAAAAAAGCACAATACGCATTCAATATCAAGGCCATGGGCTTTAAAAGTGATTTCCTAGTGGCTAATGGTAAGACTTTTTTGTATTAGAACATGACAATCATGACTCTTCATCTCTATAATCTTATGTTTGTTGACTTGGACTTGTTTTGAAAGACTTGAAGAAAACCCAAAAGGAAGTTTCAAGTCCTTTAAGACTTTGTGGAATATCTCCTTTTCTTCATTGGTCATAATGTAGGATGAATGCAATAGAATACATGTCTGTGTTTTCTTCTATGAGGGCCTTGGATGCAATGCTTTCTGAATTTAATTTTTTGCATATCAAGACATGCTTTAAGACCATCGTTACTTCTCATATCCTTATACATTTATGATGTTATCATACACATACTTTCATTTAAATTGTAGTGGACCAGTAATGTATGCTAATATGGAAATTCAAAGAAGATACTCTCTTTTTTCCACCCATCTAGTATCATAACATTGTCACCATTCCATAAGTTCATTACATCTTTCTCAAACAATGGTTAGGTGCTAGGTCATGCTCTTGATTCCCATCAAAGTGATGTGTATGTATTTTAATTAGCCGCAAGTGCATAGTGTCCAATGTAGTGCATCGGCAAATATAGGTCGATCCCACATAGAAAAGTATTTTAAAATAACGATTAACTATCAATTATTGAAAAGAGTTTTAGAGAGATTGTAACACCCGTAAAATTAATTTTGTAATTATTTACATTTTAATGAATTTATTTCTAGACGAATGTTACTATTCTAAGGCCCACTGGTGTGTTTTGTGGTTTTGGGCTTGGGCCTTGTGGGCCGGCTACTGTTGACATGTTCCTGTACATGGTTGGCACTGTGCATTGTGGCACTGTGCTTGTGGACCCGGGTGTGGGTCCATGCGGGGCCCGCGTTGTGGGCTGGTTGGTGAGAGTATTTTGGTGCGGGGATCGTTGGCTCGTGCCTTGGAGCTGGTAGTTGGGCTATGTTCGACGAGGCTGGAGGGTGGTCGGAGACTTGCTGGTACGTGCATGTTGCGGGTTGGTGGGCAGCTGCACAGCGACTTCCTCCCTCGCATATTTATGCATGCATGGGGCGATTCTTCTCCGACACACCTCCCTCTCTTCTCCACCTCGCTAGTTTCTTCTCCCCTATTTTTTGGCAGCGACCGAGCGGTGTGGAGCACTAGAGCCCCAGCCAAGCCTCCTTCCCATCCTTTCCTTTTCCCCCTTCACTCCTTCTCAATCTTCTTCTTCACTCCTCCTTCCCGTCTACTAGGGGATGCGGGTGAGAAACAGAGAGAGAGCCTGAGAGTGGGTGAATGGGAGGCAGTGGCGTGCAACGACTCGCGGCAGCCTACGGAGCTCCAGAGTGGCATCCCTGAGGTCGTAGGGTGGTCGTGGTCATGCGGGGTGGTTGGTGTTCGCCATAGTTGGTCAGAGGGTCGCTAGAGCCTGTTTTAGGTACGTATCTCCAATCTAATGTGTAGAAATCATGTAAAATGGTAGAAATGCCTAGGATGCATGTAATCTAGGCTAAATTTAATGTTTTAGAATTTTTGAGAATTTATTGTGGTATTTATGGCGGTTGGTGTGTTTTGGGTCGTTTTGACCATTATGCCTTTACGATTTTGTATCTTGATGCATAGTGAATGTATTCCAATTTTGTTTGTTGGGATTTGGAGTAGACTCAAGAGTCTACAGCATATGTTTTATTCGAGATTTTTGGAGATTGTTTGAGGCGTCCAATTGGAGCTCCCACTTCAGGCAATTTTTGGGTGTCTTGCTGTAGGTTGTCTGAATTCTGACAAAAAAATAGGGGCACGAGCCAATTGCCCAAGCCACATGCACGGGTTCAGTAGTGGCCTTGACCCATGGTCCAAGCTTTATTAGTGTTTAGACGAAAGTGCCATGGGCGCTGGCCAGACACGCGCTCCACATCCGTGGGTCTACTAGGGCATTTTTGATGCTTTTACTGGTTTTTTGGAAAATGTATTTTAATACAGTGGTTTTCCTGATTGGTTTGTTTTGTCCCATTGAGATGGGATTGTGGGTCATCAATGGTGGTCCCTTGGGACACCTGATGCGTCGTTTTACCGAGGTTTTGGAAGAGTTTTCAAAGATATGAAAATGATTTCAAAGAAATAAGTTGGCAGATTTGGAAAATGATTTTCTTAGTTTTCTATGTGTGGGATGAGACAGTGTGGACCATGTCGTCGGGACCAGGGAATGTGACGACATTCTCGTGTGGTCAAGCGTGATTATTTGGTTGAGGTCGGGGGCCAAGATACCTGAGGTTGAGAGACGTTGGGTTTTGGAGGTATGAGACTCCTTGACTATCGTCTCGAGGCTAGGGTTGTGGTCCTCAGGTTGAGGTGTCTTGTGGCATGATGAGGAGGTATTATACTCCTACTGTCGCTGTGAGCACTGAGCCTCGGGTGTTGTCAAGTGTGGAAGTATGACAGTCCCTCCTAAGCACCGTGTGTGGAGGACGCTGTGAGGAGGTGTACCCTGTGGTGGCCAGTGCAAGTGGGACACGTGCCCCGTAGCTGGTAGCGTCTTGGGAGATAGGACAACCTTCTCAAGGAGGGGTTGGCTTTTTAAAGGTTCTCTAGAGAGGGAGAATCGTAGGACGGTAAACACTCCTACACAAGGTGGCTGTCATAGTGGCAGTGCAGAACGTCGTAGTCGCTCCTCGACGGACTATGTGTGGCCAGAGTTTGGTTGCCTGGCGCTAGACTTTTCGACTCACTGTGTGTGGTTTTGGCCATTGAGGGCCTTTGCTTATTGTTTTGGGCTAGTAGAGCCCTAGTTGTGGTTTTGGCTGGTGTAGGCCTGATTTGTGATGTTTTTAAGGAAATGGTTTGCGAAATGAATTTAAAGGAAAAATTAATTATAGATTTGTTTTCTGTGGTTTTCTCGAGATGCATACTGGGTGACTCCTGTCACTCATGCATTTTCCTTGTAGTTTTGATTTGTAGGTGTAGACATGTGGTTGGTTTAGCGTAGTGCATATAGATCGGAGTCTCCCAACCGCACACACAGGTTCCTGGTAGTTAGATATTTTCTGTTTGGCTTTAATTTTCCAGTAATTTAATTTGTTTTAAATTATTGTGAAAAATGTGGGGCGATACACTTGGTATCAGAGCTCTAGGTTCACTAGGTTGCACTACACTTAGGGTGTCTGGTCTAGAGATTCCTTAGGTTTTGCAAGCATGGTAGAGTCCGCACCTGATCTCTTCATGGTTTTCTGGTTGTTGTTTTGTCTGTGGTGTAGGTACTTTGCCTTTGTCTAGCAAGATGCCTCCTCGTGATCGTAAGGGTAAGGCCCCTGTCGAGGAGATCGAGCCCCGAGAGGACGTAGGCAGATGGAAGGTGGTTCGTGCGGAACTAAGGAGTTTGGCACATGGGATCTCTCACGTGTTCAGCAAGAGTAGTGCCAGTGAGCCGTCGGGTGACCTATAACAGAACCAGTTCACGAAGCTTCGTTTGCCGTTATTCAAGGGAAAGGTCAGTGCTGAGGAGAGCAAGGTCTGGTTGGAGAAGGTGGTGAAGATGTTGGAGAGCATGGCGTGCCTAGAGGAACATTGGGTGCAGCTGGCTACTTATCTGCTGGATGGTGAGGCAGATAGGTGGTGGAAGTTTGTGAAGCGGCTGAAGTTCCCAGACTTAGTCACTGTTAGCATCCAGTGAGAGGATTTCGAGGCAGCCTTCTATGACAAGTATTTTCCCACTCATGTGAAGGAGTAGCTTCGCCAAGATTTCCAGAGTCTGGAGCAGGACACGATGTCGGTGCTCGAGTACGAGACTGAGTTCACCCAACTAGAACGTTTTGCTCCTACCCATGAGTCTGAGGAGGAGCGGGCACAAAGATTTCTATACGGCTTGAACCTAGGGCTATGGGTAAAGGTGATGGGTTGTCGGTGCCAAACTGTGGAGGACATGATTGGGATGGCTTATCGCTTCGAGGCTGAGCATCAAAAGTTTCTGGAGAGTCATCCCAAAGGGAAAGGTAAGTCTTCTTTTACCTCCCAATTCTCTTTCTCCGGTCCTCCAAGTACCAGTAGTTCAGATAGCCCTGAGAAGAAGCAGAAGGCAAGGTCTAGTGTTTCCTATACGGGCCGACAGAGTTTTGCTGGAGTAGCGGAGTTGGCCTCAGTTAGATAGGGTCCAGTGCTCCCAGTGGGAACCAATGCTTCAACTGTGGTCAGGTGGGCCACATCATTGCATATTGTCTCCAACCAAAGAGGACCTCAGCGTTAGTGGTGTGCTATAATTGTGGGAAGGCTAGACACGTTCAGAGATCTTGTCCAGAACCGCCGAAGAAGGTAGGAAGTGTGCCACAGCAGCCGACTAGGGGATGGGTGTTTACCATTGTAGCTCCAGGTGCTGGGTCTTTAGGAGATGTAGTTGATGGTAAGGATGGTTAGTTGATTCTATAACCGTCTAAGATTTGTTGTAATCTCCTTGTAATTTGGACATCTGCCTGATTGTATAGCTGTGTGGTGCTATTTGTTTGGCCATCAGGTTCTTTTATTATGGCTAGCCGAATGGCCAAAGTGTTGTTTGACTTAGGGAGTTCTTTCTCTTTTATCTCTGAGTCTTTCACGGTGGAGTTGGAAGAGAGACCAGCTAGACTGGCCTTTCATCTTAGCGTGGTGACACCGTTGGGGGTGCATAGTTTAGTATGAAGGTATCTGCGGTTTGTCGACTTGACACTGAATAGCAGAGAGTTCGACGCTAGTATGATCGTGATGGACATGTAGGAGTACGATTTGATACTCGGCATGGACTGGTTGGCGCAGCAGTCTGCTTTGATCGACTATGCTTGAAGGAGAGTCTGTTTCAGGTCTCCTGAGGATGGGTCTTTCTTTGTGCAAGGTGGGAGTCTGGATGAGCCTAATCTTGTCATCTCAGCTATGAGGGCTTATAAGTCTTTGGTCAAGGGTTGCGTGGAGTATATAGCTAGTATAGTTACCTCCACTTTTCCTGAGTTGGGTGTTCACAACATCTCTGTAGTGTGTGAATATCACGATGTTTTCTCTTATGATTTGCCTGGTATGCCACCTCATAGGGAAGTTGTGTTCTCGATCGATCTGATCCCCGGTTCTAGTACTGTGTCGAGGCTTCCCTATTGCATGGCGTCAGTGGAGTTGTGAGAGCCCAAGACTCAGTTGCAGGAGTTGTTGGACAATGGGTTTATCAGGCCAAGTGTGTCTCTATAGGGAGTGCCTGTCTTGTTCGTCCGCAAGAAGGATGGTTCGCTCCGACTGTGTATAGATCATCGGATGCTAAACCAGATCACGATGAAGAACAAGTATCCCTTGCCCCACATTGATGACTTGTTCGACCAATTGTAGTCTGCATTCGTGTTCTCGAAGATTGATTTAAGGTCAGGGTATCACCAGTTGAAAATACAAGACTCAGATATTCAGAAGACTACTTTCCGAATGCGGTATAGGCATTACGAGTTCACGGTCATGCTTTCAGCTTGACCAATGCACTGGATGTGTTTATGGATCTGATGAACAGAATTTTCAGCCCTTTTTTGGACCAGTACGTTGTGATTTTTGTTGATGACGTGCTGGTCTACTCCCCTGATATTGAGACTCTCGCTTTTCACCTGAGGGCGGTTTTGGATACTTTGAGGCGTCATCAGTTGTATGCTAAATTCTCCAAATGTGAGTTCTGGCTGAGCGAAGTCATGTTCCTTGTCCATTTGATTTCTAGAGAAGGCATCAGAGTAGATCTTGCCAAGGTCGAGGTGGTGAGCAGTTGGGAGCGACCCAAGACTGTGACGGAGATCAGGAGTTTCTTGGGTCTGGTGGGCTATTATAGGAAGTTTATTAGGGATTTCTCCTCCATACCCCCGCCTTTGACAGAGTTGACCAAGAAGGGAGTTCCGTTTTACAAGGACCAGAACTATGAGGTGAGTTTCCAAGAGTTGAATCTCACTTGGTTTCTACTCTTGTGTTGACTCTACCTTCTGAAAGTGGCGGCTTGACTATGTATAGTGATGCCAGTGGTGTTAGGTTAGGGTGTGTTCTGATGCAGCATAGCAATATTATCTCGTACGCTTCATGCTAGCTGAAGGATCATGAGAAGAACTACCCGACCCACAATTTGGAGATGGTTGCCGTAGTATTTGCTCTCAAGCTCTAGCGACACTATCCTTATGACGAGTAGTTTGAGGTCTTCACCGATCATCAGAGCTTGAAGTATATCTTCACGCAGAGAAACCTCAACTTTAGGCAGCGCCGTTGGGTGGAGCATCTGAATGACTATGACTTCAACCTGTCCTACCATTCTAGCAAGGCCAACGAGGTCGCTGATGCCCTGAGTCGGCGTACGCACGTGATGGTTAAGGAGTGAACCATGTTGGACGATCTGGTGAGCTGCAGGACGAAACGGCATGCTCGGGGAACGGTTGGTGCTTGGATGACCAACCTGTCTATTCGCCCTAAGTTGTTAGAGTTTATTGTCGCTTATCAACAGCTGGATCCGTTTGTTTAGGCTGTTTTTGAGAAACTGGAGGTTGATGGAGAGTCTCATTTCTCTATTGGGGCATACGAAGAGCTGAAGTACGATATGCATCTGTATGTGCCCCAGCATGAGGAGGCTACGCAGAGGCTGCTGGATGAAGCACATTGGTCTAGGTACACTATTCACCCTAAGAGTACGAAGATGTATCGAGACTTGAAGTGGAATTTTTGGTGGCCTGGCATGAAGAGAGATGTTGCTGACCATGTGGTGAGGTGTACCACCTACCAATTGGTCAAGGTAGAGCACCAGAGACCTGGAGGGACCTTACAGTCGTTGGATTTTCCTGTGTGGAAGTGGGAGAACATCTCGATGGACTTTGTGACGGGTTTGCCCCGGACTCAGAGGAAGAACGACACCATGTTGGTCATCATGGATTGGCTAACCAAGTCTGCTCACTTCTTGGCCATTCGGGTGAAGCTTCCGATGCACCGCCTGGCGGAGTTGTATGTCTCTGAGGTGGTTAGGCTGCATCGTGTTCCGGTGTCCATCGTGTCGAATAGAGACACAAGGTTCACCTTAAGGTTCTGAAGGACTCTGCTACAACAATAGTTATCACTTGATCATCGGGATAGCACCGTACAAAGCGTTGTACGGTAGGCCATGCAGATCGCCGGTGTGCTAGAGCATGGTGGGCGAGCGTCAGTTGATTGGTCCTGAGCTTGTGTAGCTGTATGTGGACAAGATGGATTTAATTGGTAGAAGGTTGTTGGCTGCACAGAGTCGGTAGAAGAGCTATGCCGACAGGAGGCGGATTCCGCTGGAATTTCTGGTGGGAGACTGTGTTTTTGAAGGTGTGGCCGACCAAGGGTGTCATGCGGTTCGGGAAGCGTGGCAAGCTGAGTCCTTATTATATTGGCCTGTACCAGATTATCCAATGGATCGGTGATGTTGCTTCTCGGTTGGATCTACCACCAGAGATGTCGTCCGTGCACGACATGATCCATATCTCTATGCTGAGGAAGTGCTTGGCTAATGCGTCTCATGTGATCCAGTTCAACCAGAAGGGCTCTAGGAAGATCTGTCCTTTATGGACGACGCCATCCAGATTGTTAACCGTAAGGAGCAGGTGCTATGGAATAAGGTGATTCCACTTGTTTTGGTGTGGTGGCGACAACATGGAGCCGAGGAGGTCACGTGGGAACATGAGGAAGCCATCCTAGCCCAATACCCGTATCTTTTCGCCTAGTGATTTTTGGGGCAAAATATTCTTTTAAAGGGGCTAAGATGTAACACCTGTAAAATTTATTTTGTAATTATTTACATTTTAATGAATTTATTCTTGGACGGGTGTTACTGTTCCAAGGCCCATTAGTGTGTTTTGCGGTTTAGGACTTGGGCCTCATGGGCCAGCTACTGTTGACATGTTCCTGTACGTGGTTGGCACTGTGCATTGTGGCACTGTGCTTGTGGACCCGAGTGTGGGTCCGTGCGGGGCCTTGCATTGTGGGTTAGTTGGTGGGAGTGTTTTGGTGCAGGGAGTCGTTGGTTCGTGCCTTGGAGCTGACAGTTGGGCTGTGTTCGGCGAGGTTGGAGGGTGGTCGGAGATTTTCTAGTGCGTGCATGCTGGGCATTGGTGGGCAGGTGCGCAGCGACTTCCTCCCTAGCATATTTATGCATGCATGGGGCGAGTCTTCTCCGACACACCTCCCTCTCTTCTCCTCCTCGCCAATTTCTCCTCCCCTGTTTTTTAGCAGCGACTGAGTGGTGCGGAGCACTAGAGCCCTAACCAAGCCTCCTTCCCTTCCTTTCCTTTTCCCCCTCCACTCCTTCTCCATCTTCTTCTTCACTCTTCCTTCCCATCTGTTGGGGGTGCGGGTGAGAAACGGAGAGAGAGAGAGCATGAGAGTGGGGGAACGGGAGGCGATGGTGTGCGATAGCTTGTGATGACGTGCGGAGCTCCGGAGTGGCATCCCTAAGGTCGTAGGGTGGCCGTGGTCGTGTAGGGTCGCCAGTGTTCGCTGGAGTTGGCCGGAGGGTCACTGGAGCTCGTTTCAGGTACGTATCCCCAATCTAATGTGTAGAAATCATGTAAAATGGTAGAAATGCCTAGGATGCATGTAATCTAGGCTAAATTTAATGTTTAGACTTTTTGGGAATTTATTGTGGTATTTATGGGTATTTATGGCAGTTGGTGTGTTTTGGGTCATTTTGACCCTTATGCCTTTACGATTTTGTATCTTGATGCATGGTGAATGGATTTCAGTTTTGTTTGTTGGGTTTTTGAGTAGACTCAAGAGTCTACAGCATATGTTTTATTCGAGATTTTTGGTGATTATTTGAGGGGTCTGATTGAAGCTCCCACTTCAGGTGATTTTTAGGTGTTCTGCTGTAGGTCATCTGAATTCTGACAGAAAAATGGGCGCACTGGCCAATTGCCCGGGCCACATGCACGGGTTCGGCAGCGGCTCTGACCCATGGTCCAGGCTCTATTAGTGTTCAGAAGAAAGTGCCAGGGGCGCTGGCCAGACGTGCGCTCCACATGCTCGGGTCTACTAGGGCATTTTTAGGGTTTTTCCTGGATTTTTGGAAAATGTATTTTAATGCAATGGTTTTCCAGATTGGTTTGTTTTGTCCCATTGAGATGGGATTGTGAGTCGTCAGTAGTGGTCCCTTGGGACACCTGATGCACCATTTTGTAGAGGTTTTGGAAGAATTTTCAAAGATATGAAAATGGTTTTGGAAAACGGATTTCAAAGGAATAGTTGGCCTGTTTTGGAAAATGTTTTCCTGGTTTTCTGTGTGTAGGCCGAGACAGTGTGGAACCGTGTCGTCGGGACAAGGGAATGTGACAACATTCTTGGGTGGTCGGACGCGACTCCCTGGTCGGGGGCCGAGATACCTGAGGCTGAGGTACGTCGGGTCCTAAAGGTATGAGACTCTATGAATGTCGTCTCAAAGCTAGGGTTGTGGTCCGCGGGTTGAGGTGTCTTATGGCATGACGAGGAGGAATGATACTCCTACTGTCGCTGTGAGCAATGAGGCTCGGGTGTCGTTGGGTGTGGAGGTATGACACTCCCTCCTGAGCACCTTGTGTGGAGGATGTCATGAGGAGGCGGACCCTGGCAGGTGGGACACGTGCCTCATAACTGGTAGCGTCCTGAGAGACAGGACAGCCTTCCTAGGGAGGGGTTGGCTTTGTGAGGGTTCTCCAGGTAGGGAGAATCGCGAGATGGTGATCACTCCTACACAAGGTGGCTTCACCATGGCAGTGCAGAACACCGTGGTCGTTTCTCTACGGACTGCGTGTGGCCAGAGTTTGGTTGCCTAGCGTCGGGCTTCCTGACTCACTGTGTGTGGTTGTGGCCATTGAGGGCCTTTACTTCTGATTTTGGACCTAGTTTGTGAATTTTTTGATGAAATGGTTTGCAAAATGAATTTAATGGAAAAATTAATTATAGATTTATTTTCCATGGTTTTCACGGGATGCGTACTGGGTGACTCTTGTTACTCATGTGTTTTCTTTGTGGTTTTCGTTTACAGGTGCAGACCTGCGATTGGTTTAGCATAGTGTATATAGATCGGAGTCTCCCAGTTGCACACACAGGTTCCTGGTAGTTAGATATTTTCTATTTGGCTTTAATCTTCCTGTAATTTAATTTGCTTTAAATTATTGTGGAAAATGTGGGGCGTTACAGAGATGATGGTTAAAACTAAAATTAGAATGTCAAGATAAAATCAAATTAATTAAAACCTAGGATTTCAAATCTATTTATGTGACGTTGAGAATGCATAAGTAAATTTATTCTATCTCTTATTTTAGATCTCAATATTTGATTAATTGATTTTTACCCTACAAGCATATATTATATGCTATGCATCATAGAATATCAAGTATGGAATAAAAACACATAGAGTCAAATAAATAAAATGATATATGATAGATCTGAGATTATATACACAACCTCCAAATTATTCTTTCCTAGGTATAGACTAAAAAGAGAAATTCAATATTAGTCTATCAAAGTTTATCGAATGATGAGTAATCTATGTAATATACATTCAATCTACATAATCATAGCAATAAAGCATGAGAGAAAGAATAAAACTTACTTATAGCATCTCAATTCACATAAACTTCATCTCAACTCTAGAACTAAAAACTTAGCCATAGCCAAATATGATAACACAAAGCATTAAAAGAAAAGATGAAGGAGAAATAGAAGACATACGTAAAGGGAAAAAATGAACTTCTATTAATATGAACCTAAGATTACACTACAGAAACTTAAAGATCTCCCAAAATACAAGAGAGGAAAAGAGTCTTAATCCTAAAGGTAGGAGATGATCCCCGAAGATCTACATAAGGGGTCCTTTTATAGACTTACAAGGAGTTTCTTATGTTAGAGATAAATTTGAATATAAAATTTGAATTTGAATTTTGAATACAAGATATTTCTATCTAGAGATTGTAAACAGCAAAGATTGGGTCAAAAATATCTTTTCTTTTCTGTTTCAAAATATCTTTGACTGCATTTGAATTTCTTTTTAGCTTTTTTTTTTCTTCCTTCTTTTTTCTCAATTCTTCTCAAGTCCTCAAGTTTCTGTAAAATTTACACAAAACACCTTGAGTAGCATTATTTATATATAAAATAGATAAATATGGAAATAAAATATGTATGCGTTATGAGCTAATCACAAAGCTCACCTTATCAAGCCTCCAAGGTTGGTCTAGTGGGAGGAAAATATGATGTCTAAAGTAAACACATTTATGATAATGTGTAAGATATGTACAATCATGATTAACATGGCAATTAGGGCATGCATTGTAACCCTTGCTATAAATCCTTAATGAACTCCAAGATTCGGAGAAGACCTTGTTGCTTAGATTCTTACACTTATGTAGCATTTGGTAGGTTGAAATGGAAGGTTGAAATGGACTAGAATGGAATCAAATTATTGGAGTGAATTGACATTCCTATGTTTGGTATGAAAATACGGTGGGAATAGTTGCTCCCTTGGGAATAAAATTCCCACACAACTAGGGAATTTGATTCCTTGATAATATGAAAGGAAGTTGATTTCCAATCCATTGGGAATAGAAGAGGAAAAAAAACCTCTACACTCCCCAACTCCCCTACGGTACAGCTTGCGTCGACTCCTCTGACATGTGCCTCCTCCCTCTCCCTCTATGCCCTCCAAATAGGGGTGCAAATGGATATGGTATGTTCGTAAAATATCCATATCCATTTGTAAGCAGATACGGATATCCGTATCCGTCTATGAGTGGATACGGATACAGATATAGATATGGTTTTTGAATTTGAGCGGATACGGATATGTCTTTTGAATTTTCAACTGATACGGATACAGATATCCGTATATATATATATGAAAAAGTTTAGTTAAGGACATGTCCTCATTTAAGCATTTTACGGACAACTTTTATATCTCAATATCTAATCATTAAATTAAAAATCTAAACCATTATATATATATATATATATATACGTATATGTATATATATAGACCACTTTTTATATCTCAACATCTAACCATTAGATTAAAAATCTAAACTGCTAAATATGATTAAAACTATTTAGAATTCTTGTATATAAAAAATCAAGTGATTTTGAAATTCCTAAGTATTAAATTTAACATATACTTGTTATAATTTATAAAGAACCATTGAATTTGATATGAATAGATCTATATGTTATGAGTTTCTAAATGATATAGATTTTGATGTGTACCTAATCTAGATGATACATGTTAAGGTCTATGGATTACATTTTGGTTTTGAAACTTATAACTTAGAGATCTAGTGATTCTTGCTTTAAAACTGTTGAATTTGTACATGAATAAATATGTACATTATGAGTTTCTAAATGATGTAGATTTTGGCATGTAGCTAATCTAAATGATTTAGATTAAGATCCATGAATTACATTTTTGATTTCTTCAAATTATTTATCTACTTTACAAGGATTTTACTTTGTCACTTATAGGATTTGACTAACTTTAATTACAAAATATATTGCAAAATATGATATTTTTTATTAATCATTAATTAATTATACATCCATAATGGTGGAATATTAAAATTTAGATTCATAACTTCATCTCTTTTTAGAAAAGGTAAGTCTAACCTATCAATATGTCTAACTTATTTTTATTTTTGATATATATTGTTTTTATTTCATATATACTAAATAACTTAAAATATATTAATATATGAAAATATTATTAATGGTTTGATTAATTATATAATGTGTATATCGTCATATCCATTTTTATATCCGACTTTATCCATATCTGATCCCTTTTTATTTGTTCTGTATCCGTATCCGTTTTTTGAGGATATGAATAAATAATTTTTCAATCCGTATGATATCCGTATCTATATCCGCATTTCAAAAACGGATATGAAAATAGTAACACCCATATCCATACCGTATCCAATCCGTTTGTACCCCTTTCCTCCTTTAGTCTACATCCTCAGCTGTGTTAGCTCGTTCGACCTGCGTCCTCAAAGCTCCTTTGACCTGTGCCTCCTCCCTTCCCCTCTTAGCCCTCCAAGCCCCACTTCCTTCTCTGACCTTTTCTGATCTACTCCAATTGTTGCTCGGCAAGAGCTAGAAGAATAAGGAGAAGAAGAAGCCTCCTTTGACCTACGACTCTAGATCTGTGGGTAATCTACTCATGGAAGGAAACTTGAATATAATAGATCATGGAAACTTGAATCTGCTCAATTTTTTGTCTCCAATTTACATTTTGTTTGTTTGTTAGGCATTCAACATTTTTTTTTATATTAATCAACATTTTTTTGATGTCATTTAGTTCTTTCAGTGAAATGTTTCAAGCATTTTTGAAATTCCTTTTTTATTCAGGTGAATATCTATTGTTGTGCCTCATGTAAGGAGTCCCTTAATAAATTTTGTTGGGGTACTGCATTTTCTTATATGCAGTGAATATGGCTCACCTTAATAAAAGTTTAACAACAAGACAAGCAAGGATGAGGAAAACTATCATTTTGTTTTTTAACTTGTGGCTTGAGATATTGTAGATGGTAAATTGATTTTTGCATCTTGTTGGGGTTTTAATTGACTTACGAAGACGTCAAATCTAAAGATCTATGTACTCAATGAACAAGGTTACCAAGACTACAAATTCATATTGATTAGTATGCACTAATGATCTATGTTGTGTCAAGCAACTTAGAATGGATAGGTTTGCCTTGACGAAGCTTTGTAACATGTTTCAATTCATAGGAAAGCTTAAGCCTATGAAGAATATTGATGTTGATGAGCAAGTTGCTATTTTTTTGCACATTTTGGCCTACTATGTAAAAAATAGGGTGATAAATATAGGTTTGGTTGGTCTAGAGAAAGCATTAGTAGGTATTTCAACATTGTATTAAATTTTATTGTAAGATTGGAAAGTGAGTTTTTTTAAGAAACCAAATTTAGTTCTCTAAGACTCCAGAGATGGTAAACAGAAGTGGTTCAAGATATTGAGTTTATTTTATGATTTAAATATTTTTCATAGGAAAGTAAATTGACTTTTTAATTCCTAGATATCAAAATCGAATGGGTAAAATTGCAACCAATGTTTTGGGAGTTTGTTCACAAGACCTACAATTTATATATGTGTAACACCCATTGTGACCATACCGGTGGAACCCTTGCACAACTCTCCTACTACCGGATGCGTGGAAACACTCGAGGAGACCCAATATGGTCACAACAAAGATGGTGAATCCGGAGGAAAAGACTAGACCCGGAAACACCAAAGGAAGACAAAAAGGATAAGGAAAGGAGTCGTCACCTAGTCTTTTAATGGAAAGACGAGGAAAACCAAAAACACAAGAAAACTGGGAAGCAAACAAGATGTAGAATGTATGTGTGTGCTCCATGCCTAATGGACAATGCACAAATGAATGCAGGCCAGAGAAAGGGTAGGGAATCTGGTTACGCATGGAGAAGGGGTTAGGCACCCCCATGCGCCCGAGAAACTCGGTCTTTCTAGGTTTCCCTATTGTCAATGGTCTATGGATGTATGCTTGCTTATTCTATATGCTCATGCTAAATACGATTGAAAACATGCCAAATCAAAGAGAAAAGAAATGAAGCAAAGGGAAAAGTTAATCTGAGGGTCAAATGTAGGCATTGAGAATGCCGCTTTACAGTACGCCCTTGGGCAATGAGGAAAATCGTGAAAATCGAGAAATTCTCGGAAAGTGTCTCGCAAATCAATGGAAATTCGAATAAATCCGAGAAAATCAAAAAAGTAGAAAAAAATCCTCATTTCAGGACCATGTCGGCTTTGTTAAGCCTTTTACTGTACGCCCTCGGGCGATGGAAAGCCAAAACAAATCTAAAGGCGAAAACCGGGAGAAAACCAAACTCGGAACAAGCTAGAAAAGTGTGCGCAAAGCAAAGAAGGAAAGGCAAGAAAACTTGTGCGGAAAGATGTGAAAAGATATGCAAAATGCAAGTGAGTGTAAATAATGAGAATTCTAGGGGGTTTTGTGCAAAAAACCAAAATTCTGATTAAAACTGATATTCTGAAGCCTAAATCATCAAAAATACATAGGAAAACACATTCTATGCAATTATGAAGAAATCTGGAGTCAAATGTGCAAATATGTGCAATCCTAGTCAAAATGAAGCTTCTTAAGGGTTAAAATGCAATTCTGCCACTAAAACATGCATTTAATGCAGTTCAGAGGAAATTCAAGGTAAACTATGCAAGAAAAATGATTCAGGAAAGTTTCAGGGGCAAAATAGTCATTTTACCCTTGAAAACAAGCATTCAGAGTAAATTCTGTGAAATACAGGGGCTACAATGCAATTTACCCAGCAAAACCAAGCATTCAGAATAGTTCTAGAAGAAATCAGGAGTTAAAATGTAATTTAACCAGAAAAAATATGCTTTCAGAGAAGTTTCAGTAAAGTCCAAGGGTTTAAATGCAAATAAACCAAAGAAATGTGTGTTCTGGAAGGTTTCGAAAGAATATAGGGGCTTTTATGCAAAAATGTTGGATTAAAAAGCATGAAAAGAAATCCAAGGGACTTTTGCTAAAGTTTAATGCCTGAAAAACATTATTTTAAATGTTCAGGAAAGAAAATGTAATATTTCTAGTCAAAACTTTATTCGAATGATTTATGAAAAATGAATGGAGGACCAATTTATAATAAAAGGACCTATGTGTAATGAGAAAAGGATCTGAATGTAAAGAAAACATAGTTTCAAAACTTTATTAAAATAAATGTTATCCGTCGGAGATGGGGCTCGCCACCGACGACCACCAGAGGAGACCATCAAAGGCCATCCCGTGGTCTGATCTGAGATCAGACTTCACGGGAGGCAAGAAGAAGGAGAGAGAGGATGATCCAACGGAGTGGATCGGGTGCTCAACTGTGGGAATGGTCCACTGACCTCCCTTGCCGTCGAGCTCTTCGGCGACGGCGTCGGAGAAGAAGAAGACCACTGGAGGCGAAGGCCCGGCACTTCTGAGGTCCAAGAAGCTCAGGAAAGCAATGAGGAAGAGTTTCCCCCCCTTTCACAGCGAATTCGGTTGCTCAAGCGGGTTCCCCAATCAAACTCGATGGCGTTCCAGCGACGGCGGTTGCAGAGGAGGTCCAGAGCTCGATCCACGCTGCTGGTGGCTTTGGAAACTCGGGGGCACGCCATGGGACATTCCTAGGGTCTTGGAGAAGTGCGGCGAGGCTGGAGGCGTGCGATCAAAGGTGGCTCGTGGTCTTCTTCTCCGACGACAGAGGGGTGCAACGTCTCTGGCTACCTTCTGGCTAGGACCTCAAGAGGTAGCGAAGCGGCATGCGGAGGAGTGGTGGAGCACGAGGAAGATCCAGGGAGGAAGAAGGAGCAGCTTGGGGCACGAATCAACTCCTCGATTCATGCCCCCACCTCTGTCGTCGAAGATTGACTCCGACGACGCCCGAGAACTCTAATTCCAGCCAGAGACCTCTGGCTTGCCTGGAATCACTCGAGAAGACTCAGGGGACCTTAGAAAGCTAAAATTGAAGACCAGAGAGGCTAGAAGAAGGCGTACCTGGTTTGGTAGTGGTTTTCTTCTCTTGTTGCTCGTCGGAATCGCCTTTCCTCTTCCACCGCGAACTCCTCTCTCTCCTAGGAGCTCTCTCTCGCATCCTCTTTTCTCTCAGACCACCAGGAGCCCTATTTATAGCTAGGAAATCCACTAACAACCCAACAAACTCATAACAAACTATTCTAACAAACCCAAAACCAACTAAACAAACTTCTTAACAACCTAACTAATCCCTAACAAACTCACTAATCACTAACTAACTCACTAACAAACCTATAACAAACTTATGTTAGAAAAATGGGCCTACATGGGCTTTAGTGGGCCTTCATGGGCTTAATGGGCTTTGGTTGGATCAAATGGGCTTTGGATGAATTAAATGAGGCCTTGGATGAATTAAGTGGGCCTTGGTAAATTAAATGGGCCTTGGTGAGCCTTCATGGGCCTTCAATGAGTTAAATGGGCTTTATGGAGCTTAATGGGGCTTAATGGGCCTATGTAGGCCTTCATGGGCCTATTGGGCTTCAATTGGGCCTAAATAGGTCTTATGGGCCCAAGTGGGCTTAAATGGGCCTCAAGGAATTAAATGGGCCTTCAATGAGTTAAATGGGCTTTCAATGAGTTAAATGGGCCAAAATTGGGTTTTGTGGGCTTTGAATGGATTCAAGTAGGGTTAGAGCTCATTGGTGATTGAAAGCCCAGTCACTACACTTTCAACCTGCAAAATTGAGGTGTCTACACCTGTAAAATTTATTTTGTAATTATTTACATTTTTATGATTTTTATTCCTGTACGAGTGTTATTGTTTCGAGGCCTGTTGTGTAGATTTGTGCTTTTGGGTTTGGGCCTCATGGGTCGGCTTCTGATTGCATGTCCCTGTGCGTGGTTTGGCACTGTGCATTGTGGCATTGTGCGTGTGGGCTCGGGTGTGGGGTCCGTGTAGGGCTCACGTTCGTGGGCGAGTTGGAGGTGTGAGTTGGTGAGCTCGTGTGGCTTGTGGTAGGCGGGATGCGTAGTTGTGCACGCGCTCAACTACCACCTTGCATGGCTTTATAAGCCCATACGCGGCGGCCACGACCAACTCAGCCTTTCTCTCCTTCTCCGCGCGTCTTCCTCCGTCTCGAGCATGCCACTTCCTTCCCTCTCCCTCCACTCACCTCCTCCTCCTTCCCGACTGTCTCTCTCACTTTCACTCTCCCTCCCCTGTCCCTCGTCCCTTGCTTCTCCCTTCCTCTGTTCGGCGTGCTCAAGGGACGGCAACGTGCAATGGTGCATGGAGCTCCAAAGTTTCGTACTCAAGGTTGAGGAAGCTCCGTGGACATCGTGTTCGCCGAAGTTGGCCAGAGAATTGCCGAAACGAGCATTACAGGTACACATCTCCAACCCCTGTAATAGAGAGCATGTGTAACGCTCCACATTTTCCGCAATAATTTAAAACAAATTAAATTACGGGAAAATTAAAGCCAAACAGTAAATATCTAACTACCAGAAACCTATGTGTGCGGCTAGGAGACTTTAGACTATATGCACTACGCTAAACTTCTGCATACCTGCACCTGCAACCTAAAACCACAAGGAAAACACGTGATTGACAGAAGTCACCTAGTACGCCCCCAAGGAAAACCACGAAAAACAAAACTAATATCAATTTCCCTATTAAATTAATTTCGCAAACTATTTTCTCAAAACCCTACAAACCAGGCCCACACTGGCCAAAACCACAACCGAGGCTCTACTAGCCCAAAACCTAAAGCAAAGGCCCTCAATGGCCAAAATCACACATAGTGAGTCAGGAAGCCCGGTGCCAGGCAACAAAACACTGGCCACACGTAGTTCGTCAAGGAGCGACCATGGTGTTCTGCATTGCCACGGTGAAGCCACCCTGTGCAGGTAGTGCAGGAGCGATCACCGTCCCACGATTCTCCCTACCTAGAGAACCCTCATAGAGCCAACCCCTCCCTGGAAAGGCTGTCCTGTCTCTTAGGACGCTACCAGCTACGAGGCATGTGTCCACCCGCACTGGCCACCACAAGGTCCGCCTCCTCACGACGTCCTCCACACTCGGTGCTCAAGAGGGAGTGTCTTACCTCCACACCCGACGACACCCGAGCATCATTCCTCACAGCGACAATAGGAGTATCATACCTCCCCGTCATGCCACAAGACACCTCAACCCGCAGACCACAACCCTAGCTTTGAGATGACAGTCAAGGAATCTCATACCTCCAAGACTCGACGTACCTCAGCCCTAGGTATCTCGACCCCCGACCTCAACCAGGGAGTTGCGTCCGACCACTCGAGAATGTCGTCACATTCCCTGGTCCCGACGGCACGGTCCCACACAGTCTCGGCCCGCACACAAAAAACTAGGAAAACATTTTCCAAAACAGGCCAACTATTTTTTTGAAATCCGTTTTCCAAAATCATTTTCATATCTTTGAAAATTTTTCCAAAACCATGGCAAAACAATGCATCAAGGGTCCCAGGAGACCACCACTGACAGCTTACAATCCCTCTCAAGGGGCAAGACACACCAATCTAGAAAGCCCTAGGGTAACACATTTTATAAACATATTTGGGCCCAAATTCGGCATACCGAAAACAGGTCTAGTATGCCGAAATCCATTGGATCAGTCGACTGAGATGATTCAGCAGGTCGAATCGATCAGAGGACCAAATTGACATAAAAACGGTATACCGAACGAAATCGGTATACCGAAATTCACTAATTCGGTATGCCATTTTCACTTCGGTATGTTGAATTCTGCGATCCCAGAAAACGACCCAAAATCCTAGAGTCCGAAATCGCCCCAACTGGGACCTCCGATCGGACCTTCTAAATAAATACCAAAAATATTGCATAAAACATAAGATGTAGACCCTCGAGTCTACTCCAAATCCACACAAACAAAACCAAAATCCATTCACCATGTATCAAGATATAAAATCGCAAAGGCAGAAGGGTCAAAATGACCCAAAACACAACCATCGACATAAATGCCAATAAATCCACCATAAATACACATAAAATCATAATAAATTCTAGTAATATAAATTTACCTAGATTCCATGCAATCCTATCAATTTCTACCATTTTCATGCTCTCTATTACACGAGTTGGAAATGCGTACCTGAGAATGCGCTTCGACGATCTCCGACCGACTCCGACGAACACCGACACAACCACGACCACGAGAGCACTCCACGCGAGCTCCACCTACCACCACGAGCCACCGTGCACCGTCGTCGGCCCTCGAGTACACCGAGCAGAGATCGCAGGGGAGGAGAGAAACAGGGGAGGGAGACTGAGAGAGTGAGACGGGAGGGAGTGAGTGGGGGGAGAGAAAATGAGTGGAAGGAGAAGAGAAAGAAGGCGTACTCGAGACGGAGGGGATGCACGGGGAAAAGAGGAGGCTTGGGTTGTGCATGGCGAAGGCCTCCGGCTTAAAAAGCCACACAAGTGGAGTAGGTGGCTACATGCATGCAACCAGTCAGCCACGCGCACACCAACACTCCCTCAACTGCCAGCCTCTCCAGCCACCGCACGCACCCAACCACCCACCACAACCATGAGGCCAACTGCAAGCCTCAACCACTTGCCCACAATGCGGGCCCCACACAGACCCACAACTGAGCCCTACACTCACAGTGACACAATGCACAGTGCCAACCACGCATAGGGACACACAAATAGAAGCCGGCCCACGAGGCCCAACCCCAAAAGCACAAAACCACACAATAGACCTCAGAGCAGTAACACCCGTCTAGGAATAAAATTCATAAAATGTAAATAATTACAAAATGAATTTTTACGGGTCTCTCGCAAAACAGCGGAAATTCTTGGAAAGCCTCTCGCAAAACAACGGAAATTGGGATAAATACGAAAAAATCAAAAAGGAGAAAATAATCCTCATTCTGGGACAATGTCGGCTCTGTGAAGTCTTTTAATGTACGCTCTTGGGCGATGGAAAGCCAAAACAAGTCTAAAGTCGAAAATCTAGGGAAATCAGGGAAACGATAAGAAATCCAAGCTTGTAACAAGCTAGAAAAGTACACGCAAAACAAGGAAGGAAAGGCAAGAATACTTGTGCGAAAAGATGTGAAAAAAATGTGCAGAATGCATATGTGAGTGTAATAATGAAAATTCTAGGGGATTTTGTGCAAAAAACCCAAATTCTAATTAAAACTGATATTTTGAAGCCCAAAACATCAAAAATACATAGGAAAACACATTCTATGCAATTATGAAGAAATCTGGGGTCAAATGTGCAAATATGTGTAATCTTAGTCAAAATGAAGTTTCCTAGGAGTCAAAATGCAATTTTACCACTAAAACATGCATTCAAAAACAATTATGTGGAAATTCAGGGTAAAAATGCAAGAAAAATGATTCAGGAAAGTTTCAAGGGCAAAACAGTCATTTTACCCTTGAAAACAGGCATTCAGAGTAAATTCTGTGAAATACAGGGGCTAAAATGCAATTTACCTAGCAAAACAATGCATTCAGAATAGTTTCTGATGAAACCAGGGATAAAAATGTAATTTAACTAGAAAAAATATGCTTTCAAAGAAGTTTCAGTGAAGTTCAGGGGTTAAAATGCAAATAAACCAAAGAAATGTGCGTTCTGGAAAGTTCCAGTAAAATACAGGGACTTTTATGCAATTTTCACAGGAAAATGTATATTCAGAAAAATTTCAAGAAAGCTCAAGGTCATTTATGCAAAATTTCTGAAATGAAATGCATTAAAAGAAAACTTGAGGGCCTTTGCTAAAGTTTAATGCCTGGAAAACATTATTTTAAATGTTCAAGGGGGAAAATGTAATATTTTCAGTGAAAACTTTATTCGAATGATTTTAGAAAAATGAGAGGAGGACCTATTTGTAATAAACGGACCTATGTGTAATACCAAAAGGACCTGATTGAAAGAAAAACAATACTTTAGATTTTTGTTCAAATAAATGTTTTTTAAAAATAAAAAAAAGAAACGACAGCCGCCGGTGACGGAGCTCCGCCACCAGCGACCGTTGGAGGGGCCAAGGGAGGCTTGCCCGTGGTCTGATCTAAGATCAGACTCCACGGGAAGCAAGAAGAGAAGAAGAAGGAAAGATCCAATGGGTTGGATCAGAGGCTCAACGACTGGAGTGGGCCTCCCACCCCCTCTCGCCGTCAGGCCCTCCGACTACGGTGTCGGAGAAGAAAAAGGACAATGGAGGCGACAGCGCGGCGATCCAAGGCTATAGGAGGCTTCGTCGTGCTGAGGGGAGCTTTCCCCTTCCATTCCTCAGCGAAATGGCTGCTTGAGTAGGTCCCCAATCGAACTCGACGGCACTTCGGTGACGGTGGTTGCAAAGGTGGTCCGGGGCTCGATCCTCGCTGCTGGTGGCTCTGGAAGTTCAGGGGCATGCCGTGGAACATTTTCAGTGGCTTAGAGAGGCACGGTGGAGCTGGAGGTGCACGTTCAAAGGCTCCTTCCGGTCTTCTTCTCTGCCGACGGCGGTTGCAGCACCTCCGGCGACCTTCTGGCTGGAACCTCAGGAGGCAGCAGCGCGGCGTGCGGAGGAGTGGTGGAGCACGAGGAAGATCCAGGGAGGAAGAACGAGCAGCTTGGGGCACGAATCAACACCTGGATTCATGCCCCCACCTCTGTCGTCGGAGATTGACTCCGGCGACGCCCGAGAACTCTAATTCCAGTCAAAGTAAACCTCTGGCTTGCCTGGAATCGCTTGGGAAGACTCAGGGGACCTTAGGAAGCTAAAATTGAAGACCAGAGAGGCTAGAAGAAGGCGCACCTAGTCTGGCAGTGGTTTTCTTCTCTTGTTGCTCGCCGAAATCACCTCTCCTCCTCCACTGCGAGCTCCTCTCTCTCCCAGGAGCTCTCTCTTACATCCCCCTCTCTCTCACAGACCACCCAGTCCTATTTATAGCTAGGAAATCCATAACAACCAAAACAAACTTCTAACAAACTAATCCAACAAACCACAAACTAACTAAACAAACTCTAAACCACCAAACTAATCACTAACAAACTCGTTAATCACTGACTAACTCACTAACAAACCTATGTTAGAAAAGTGGGCCTACATGAGCTTTCATGGGCCTAATGGGCTTCATGGGCTTTGGTTGAATTAAATGGGCCTTGGATGAATTAAATGGGGCCTTGGTGAATTAAATTGGCCTTGGTGAGCCTTTATGAGCCTTCATGGGCCTTCATGGGCCTTCATGGGCCCAAGTGGCCTTCCATGAGCTAAATGGGCTTTGGTTGAATTAAGTGGATTCAATTAGGGTTAGAGTTCATTGGTATTTGAAAGTCCAGCCACCACACTTTCAATCTGCAAAATTGGAAAATTGGGGTGTCTACAGTGTGAGAGATCCCGTGTGCCAAACTCCTCAGTTCCGCACGAACCGCCTTCCATCCGCCTACATCCTCTCGGGACTCAGTCTCCTCGATAGGAGCGTCGCCCTTACGACCACGAGGAGGCATCCTGCTAGAGAAAGATAAAGTACTTGCACCACATACAAAACAATAACTAGAAAACTATGGCGAAAATCAGGTGCAGACTCTACAATGCATGCAAAACCAATAAAGTCTCTAAACCAGACACCCTAGGTGTAATGCAACCTAGTGAACTTGGAGTTATGATACCAGAACTGTCATGCCCTGCATTTTCCACAATAATTTAAAACAAATTAAATTACGGGAAAATTAAAGTCAAACAGTAAATATCTAACTACCAGGAACCTATGTATGCTGCTAGGAGACTCCAGACTATATGCACTACACTAAACTTCTGTATGTGTGCACCTGCAACCCAAAGCCACAAGGAAAATGCGTGAGTGACAGAAGTCACCTAGTATGCCCCCAAGGAAAACCATGGAAAACAAAACTAATATCAATTTCCCTTTTAAATTCATTTTGCAAACTATTTTCTCAAAATCCTACAAACCAGGCCTACACTGGCCAAAACCACAACCGAGGCTCTACTAGCCAAAAACCACAAGCAAAAGCTCTCAATGGCCAAAATCACACACAGTGACTCAGGAAGCCTAGCGCCAGGCAGCCAAACTCTGGCCACACGCAGTCCGTCGAGGAGCGACTACGACGTTCTGCACTGCCACGGTGAAGCCACCCTGTGCAGGAGCGATCACTGTCCAGCGATTCTCCCTACCTGGAGAACCCTCACAAAGCCAACCCCTCCCTAGGAAGGCTGTCCTGTCTCTCAAGACGCTACTGGCTACAGGGCACGTGTCCCACCCGCACTGGCCACCACAAGGTCCGCTTCCTCACAACGTCCTCCACACAAGGTGCTCAGGAGGGAGGGTCATACCTCACACCCAACGACACCTGAGCCTCAGTGCTCACAGCGACAGCAGGAGTATCATACCTCCCCGTCATGCCACAAGACACCTCAACCCGCGGACCACAACCCTAGCCTTAAGACGACAATCAAGGAGTCTCATACCTTTAGGACCCGACGTCCCTTAGCCTCAGGTATCTCGGCCCCTGACCTCAACCAGCGAGTCGTGTCCGACCACCCGAGAATGTCGTCACATTCCCTGGTCCCGATGACACGGTCCCACACTATCTCGACCTGCACACAAAAAACTAGGAAAACATTTTCCAAAACAGGCCAACTATTCCTTTGAAATCCATTTTCCAAAACAAATTTCATATCTTTGAAAATTCTTCCAAAACCTCAGTAAAACGGCGCAACAGGGGCCTCAGGAGACCACCACTGATGGCCTACAATCCCTCTCAAGGGGCAAGACACAGCAATCTAGAAACCCTCGGGAAACACATTTTATAAACATATTTGGGCCTAGATTCAGCATACCGAAAATAGGTTTAGAATGCCGAAATCTACTGATTCGGCATGCCATTATGGCTCTGGTATGCCGAAATCCACTGGATCGGTAGACCAGAGTGATTCTGCAAGTCGAATCGATCGGAGGACCAAACTGACAGAAAAACGGTAAACCGAACGAAATCGGTATACCGAAATTCACTGATTCGGTATGCCGTTTTCACTTCGGTATGTCGAATTCTGCGATCCCAGAAAACGGCCCAAAACCCTATAGTTTGAAATCGCCCCAACTGGGACCTCCGATCGGACCTTCTAAATAAATACCAAAAATCTTGCATAAAACATAAGATGTAGACCCTCGAATCTACTCCAAATCCACACAAACAAAACCAAAATCCATTCACCATGTATCAAGATATAAAATCGCAAAGGCAGAAGGGTCAAAATGACCGAAAACACAACCATCGACATAAATGCCAATAAATCCACCATAAATGCACATAAAATCATAATAAATTCTAGTAATATAAATTTACCTAGATTCCATGCAATCCTATCGATTTCTACCATTTTCAAGCTCTCTATTACACGGGTTGGAGATGCGTACCTGAGAATGTGCTCCGACGATCTCCAACCGACTCCAGCGAACACCAGTGCAACTACGGCCATGAGAGCACTCCACGCGAGCTCCACCAGCCACCACGAGACACCGCGCACCGTCACCGACCCTTGAGCACACCGAGCAGAGAGAAGATCGCAGGGGAGGGAGAGTGAGAGAGTGAGACGGGAGGGAGTGAGTGGGGGGAGAGAGAATAAGTGGAAGAAGAAGAGAAAGAAGGTGTGCTTGAGACGGAGGGGATGTGCAGGGAAAAGAGGAGGCTTGGGTCGTGCATGGTGAAGGCCTCCAGCTTAAAAAGCCACACAGAAGGAGTAAGTGGTCGCGTGCATGCAACCAGTCAGCCACGCCCACACCAACACTCCCTTAACTGCCAGCCACCACACGCACCCAACCACCCACCACAACCACGAGGCTAACTGTAAGCCTCAACCGCTGACCCACAATGTGGGCCCCACACAGACCCACACCCAGGCCCCACACGCATAGTGTTACAATGCACAGTGCCAACCACGCACAGGGACACACAAATAGAAGCCGGCCCTCAAGGCCCAAGTCTAAAGGCACAAAACCACACAACAGGCATCCAGGAATAAAATTCATAAAATGTAAATAATTACAAAATGAATTTTTATGGGTGTTACCGCATGAAATGGTAGAAATTGATAGGATTGTATGAAATCTAGGTAAATTTATATTCCTAGAATTTATTGCGATTTTATGAGAATTTATGGTCATTTATGCCAATGTTACGTTTTGGGTCGTTTTGACCTTATGTCTTGTGATTTTATATCTTGATGCATGGTGAATGGATTTTGGTTTTGTTTGTTGGGTTTTGGAGTAGACTCAAGGATTTACATCTTATATTTTATGCAAGATTTTTGGTGGTTTTTTGTGGAGTCCGATCGGAGCTCCTACTTTGGGTGATTTTGAATAGTAGGGTTTGGACCGTTTTCTATTTTTCACAGAATTCGGCATACCGAACCATTTTGGTATGTCGTTTTTCTGTCAGATTAATCCCTCTGGTTGAAATTCGGTTATCTGATTTTGGACAGTCGCCCGAATCAAGAGATTTTGGTTGACCAAACTATTTTTGGTATACCGATTTTGCCCTAAGTGTTGACCGTTGACCCGATTCGGTGGACTGACCCAAATCGGTCTACCAAACTAGGAGTTTTCGGTATACCGAACCTGTTTTCAACATGCTGAATCTGGGCCCAAATGCTTTTATAAAATATGATTTCCGAGGATTTTTTGGATTGGTTTATTGTCCCATTGAGATGGGATTATGGGCTATATTATGGGCTATCAGTGGTGGTCCCTCGGGACACCTGATGCACCATTTTGCCGAGGTTTTGGAAGAGTTTTCAAAGATATAAAAATGATTTGAAAATGATTTCAAAGAGATGAGTTGGCAGATTTGGAAAATGATTTTCCTAGTTTTCTGTCTGCGGGCCGAGTAGTGTGGAACCGTGTCGTCAGGACCAAGGAATGTGACGACATTCTCAGGTGGTCAGGCATGACTCCCTGATTGAGGTCGAGGGACGAGATACCTGAGGCTGAGGGATTTCGAGTCCTAGAGGTATGAAACTCTTTGACTGTCGTCTCAAGGCTAGGGTTGGTCCGCGAGTTGAGATGTCTTGTGGCATGATGGGGAAGTATGATACTCCTGCTATCACTGTGAGCATTGAGGCTCAGGTGTTGTCGGGTGTAGAGGTATGATACTCCCTCCTGAGCACCATGTGTGGATGATGTCATGAGGAGGCATATCTTATGGTGGCTAGTGCGGGTGGGACACGTGCCTCGTAACTGGTAACATCCTGAGAGATAAGACAGCCTTCCCAGGGAGGGGTTGGCTTTTGAGGGTTCTCCAGAGAAGGAGATTCGCAAGACGTTGAACACTCCTGCATAGGGTGGCTGTCACCGTGGTAGTGCATAACACCGTAGTCACTCATCGGTGGACTGCGTGTGGTCAGAGTTTAGTTGCCTGGCGCCGGACTTCCCGACTCACGATGTGTGATTTTGGCCATTGAGGGCCTTTGCTTGTGGTTTTGGGCTAGTAGAGCCTTGACTGTGGTTTTGGCCAGTGAGGGCATAGTTTGTGAGGTTTTAAGAAAACGGTTTGCGAAAAGAATTTAAAGGAAAAATTAATTATGATTTCCTTTTCCCGTTGTTTTTCTTGGGGTGCATACTGGGTGACCTCTGTCACTTATGCGTTTTCCTCGTGTTTTTGATTTACACGTGCAGGCATGCAGAGGTTTAACATAGTGCATATAGTTTGGAGTCTCGTAGCTGCACACACAGGTTCCTTGTAGTTAGATTTTTCTGTTTAGCTTTAATTTTCCTATAATTTAAATTATTTAAAATTATCATAGAAAATGTGGGGTGTTACAATATGACTTACCGAGTTTGGAAAAGTAAGCAGTTGATTGTAGAGTACTTTAAGATGCTATGACTAGAAGAAATGAGTTGGTAGTTTATATAAGTTTGGTATCTATTAATTTGACCTCAATAATAAATTCTTATTCCTTTTCTTGTATAAGGTTGCTACTACCTGGTAGATGTTGGCTATACCAATAGTGAAGGATTTCTTACACCATTTAGAGGTCAGTGGTATCACTTGAATGATTAGAGTGAGGATTATCAACTAATTACTCCTGAAGATTTTTTCAACAAGAAGCATTATTCGACTAGAAATGTAATTAAGAGGTGTTTTGCCATCCTTAAAAGAGACAGGTTATTCTTAGAAGTCCTTCTTTTTATCCAATAATGACACAAAATAAGATCATCATGCCTTATTGTCTTCTTCACAATTTCATAAGAAGCGAAATACATATTGAACATTTTAAAGGTAATGATGAAAGTATGACAATAGAAGACACAACGTCGACAATGCCTAATGATCCAATTACTTCCATTGGAGTTACACTAGAATGGACAATATTTAGGGCAAATCTTGTCCAATCCATATTTCTTGAACAAACATGAATTATGATTCTTTTATTTGGTTTTGTTCTTTTTAATACAAATGTAATCATTTTATTTGGTGAATTCTAATTGCCTTTTCATTCTGATTGGGCATGTAATGATACTTCTTAACATGTTATGTTTTAATTGTGGACAACTTCATAATTATTTTTTTTATAAATGAAATTATACAAAAGCAATATTCTTAGGTACGAAAGAACAACAAAATGAAGATGAAAGAGGTCTTGAAAAAAATAAGAGATGTTGCATTACTATGAAGGATGCCAAATTAGTTGAAACTATGCTTGAAGTTGTGAATGACGGACAATAAAAAGTTGATAATGGATTCAAACTTGGATTCTTACAAATAGTGCAAGATGTATGATTTAAGTTGTTTCCTAATACTAGGAGTAAGGCTAAATCCCACATTGAGTCTAAGATGAAGATAATGAAGAAGGATTGAATTACAATCTATGACATGATGAATCGCTACACTAGTGGCTTTGGAAACTTTGCATGGGATTATGACAAATTCTATATAAATGCAGCCCCTGACACTCGGAAGTCATAGTTGTAAGTAAATTAATTTATAATGAAAGAATCAATATTTTGTTTAAGCATTAAACTATTTTCTCATTATATTTTTATTTCTATTCTATATATCATATGTCCACAAGAAAAAAATAAGCCATTTCCACATTATTAGGACCTTTGTGTTATTTTAGGAAAGATTGAACAATAAGGAAAGATGCTCAAACCCTAGTTGATGTAGTTGAAGAGATGGATGCTGAAGGAGGATATGATAATATAGTAGAAGATGTAGATTGTTCCTTAGTGAAAGAAACACCTCCACAAACTAAAACAGAAATTGTTACTATGAATGAAGAGTGAACTAGTAGTAGAATAAAGTCAAAGAAGAGAACTAAGAGCTTAGATCTAATGATTCAAAGCATTATAGAGGCAATTTCACTGATTGCAAATTAAATAGAACATGCAATAAAAACATTTAGCAAAGCCATTAGTGGAGTTGTGTTGTGTTTGAATCAAAGAAGAAGATAAATGAAAAAATAAAAAAGCTACCATATATTACTACAAACGAGCGCTTTAAAGTAGCAAGTATTATTACTCAAGATGATGATACTATAGGTTTTTTCTTCACTATCGCCGATGATGAGAAGGAAGATTGGGTGTGGGCAATGCTTAATGGTGAAATTTGATAATTGTTTTTTTGGTTAACTATAGAATTACTATTTTGTTATGTAATGAATGTACTACAAATTATATCGTTTTTATTTTAAGTGTTTGAAAAAAAAACTTTTTTTAAGAAAGGTTATGTTAAATTTTATTTTCAAAAAAGAAAGGATATTATTATCAAAATTATAGATTTAACATTTCATTTTGATTTTTTTTTTTATGTATCAAACAATGGAAATGAATTGTTTGTCAATTCCACTCCAATTTTTGATTATGTACCAAATACAGTAAAGCTACTTCATTTCATTTCATTCTCATAGTAAGTCTACTCCGTAGTTTATTTCATTCTAGCTTATTCTCATTTCTACGTACCAAAAGCAGCATAATGCGTAAAAAATGTACCATGAAGGAAAGATTTGTATGTTTCTTGCAACCAAATGTATTGATTGTTTTTCTTCCTTCGGAAGCTTTTCAAAAAATTCAGCATTGATCTATGACCTCCACCGACATCATGTACCATCCATTCCATATCATCACCTAATGCATGCGATTCACGGTCCTCTCTTACTAAGTTTGTACATTTTCCATGAAATTCTCATGTAATATACTCTTTAATAAAACTATTTTCCAAGATATGCATTAATAAGGTTTATTTCTCAGAGAGAAGCCTATTTCCTGACTTTTTACATGGACAATTGACAAATGCATTTCCCTTTTTACCATCCTGCAATGCAAACTCGATGAAACACATAACTCCATTTATGAAGAAATTGTCAGAACTTCTCATGTACTCATACGTCCTACTTCTATTATTAACATAATCATATCCCATTATGACACTGGCCGGCTTATTATTGAGTGACACAGCATCTGTCGGAAAACATGGTGTGGTAGACTATATTAAAAGTAGCATCACGTATGCAATCCAAGTCCATACTCTATACATACTCTATACCAACGTAATAAACTGGGCAGGCCTGACAGTACCGAGCCCGGCTCGTTAACGCTACTATGCCGAATTAAAAGTCCAAGCTTGGTCTGGTCTTCTTCACACGGGCCGAGCTCGAGTCGAACCCTGGCCGAACGCAAGTTGGGGCCCTTGCATTAGCTCCTCCTGTTTTCTTCAGGTCAATCAACAGATTCAATAAAACCTATTCCATCTACAGTTAGACTTGCAATATGACAACAAAAAATGAATTCAAATTAAATTTCTAAAAGTTCAGGATACTACAGATCCTTGTTGGTTACGAGAGAAGCTATACCAAGTGTGAAAGCAATATTGTCTAATCATTTCATGGGCAATTACCAGAATTCAGATACCTTCTCGACTTCTTGTATGGCAAATTGGTGGGTGCCGATGGAATACCTATTGTCTTAGCCAGGTGTACTAGTAGCAACATTCCTAACCAAAACTAAGGTTACAACGCGATGAAAAACTCTTAGGAAAAGAAACACAAACGCCGGAGGAACTCCGGTCGCCTCCATTCCAGAGATCTGCTACATCTTGCGAAGAACTTCGATTGGAAGGCTTTCAAGAACCACCTTCTCGAAGAAGATAGTCCCGATGATGCTGATCTTCATCTGTTTTCCCACAGGTCGAGCAAGACCCTCCCCCCTTTCTCATCCACACGTACCGTGGTACGCGATTCTGGGAAGATCCTCTCTTCCCCCCTTTCTGTAAAACTAGATACCTCCTCTGGTCTCCCCTCAGAGCCTATCTGCTCTGGTTTTCGTCTTGATCGATTAAGGAGATTACGGCTGGTCTGGCCAGGTATGGGGCGATTTCTGCTGATCCAATACAAATCTGATCTTGCGTCGTCTCCAAGGTTGCTACTTGGGGAGTGACTAGATCGGATTATTGACAATCTTTTTTTTACTATTAACATATCTTTAAGTTGGTTGTGCTACCTTACTAGATGTGATCTTGATTATGGGATGAATGTGGTTGCTTCTATGAAAGGAATTCGTTTTACAGTGCTTTACTATTCAGATCATGTTTGCAAGATTAGTAAGAGAAGCATAAATACTGAGATGCCTTTAAATATCTATGATTCTTTCTGTAACCCTGTTTGCGGTATAGATTCGGCTGATATGCGCAGTTGTGAATCTATTGATACAAATTTTTCTGAAATAACGAATGTTACAGACCCGTTAGTGGAAAATCTTCATTCTTCTTTTACTGAGGTAGTTTTTAGGACGGTGTCTTCCCCGACTCCGGCGTTCCCTATGTCGATCGGCGGTCGTCGGACCGCCGTTTCCCCTTCAGGTCTAGGGAAACCCTAGGGGGCAGGTTCCCCAGGACTTGACAGGTGCGCTAGTATCTCTGGCACCTCCTCGTCTTCTGTGTGGGATTATACGGCATATAAACCACCAGTTATCACAATGGATTGTGATAATAATCACCATTTTCCTAAGAATCCCTCTCCTAATTACTCTAGGGACCGCTTGTTTCGCAAGCTTAATGATAATATCAAACCTCCCCTAGTTTCAGCAGGACCTTTAGTCTCCCAAGAAGCCAACTGTTTCTCTGTGATAATAAATGCACGTAGCCTTTTCCTCTCTCATGACATTAATCTTGCGAAAGTTCCCCACAAACTTTATGAGAAGCCACTTTATTTGTCTTCGTTCTCTAATGGGCTTACTTCCAATACAATCTCTAACACAGAGATATACTCTAGCATCGGCGATCATCACAGTATCTCTTCTCCCTCTCCCTTACCTTCTACAGAAAGATATTCTGGGGCTGGCAACAAATTTGCAATACTGTCCTCCCCTGCAAAGGCCCTCCTTCGTTCTTCAGAGTCTGGTGTTTCGTGTGGAAACTTCACTTCCTTTGCCACCCAAGAGAACTTGGAAGGCGACTGGAAGGTGGTAGCTAAGAAGAAAGCCTGTTCTTCTAGGGTAAGCTTTTGTCGCTTGTCGGGGCGATGCTTTAATTATGGCCTACGAGGACATCTAAAAAAATAATGTAAGTTTTCAGGTGCTTGTTCTAAGTGTAAATCTTCTACTCATTCTGTAGCAATTTGTAAATTTTTTCAGGCCTCTCCAGCCTCCACTCCGCTTACTCACT